>VZTJ01006138.1:1043885-1055432 GCA_013397795.1 Orthonyx spaldingii | reverse complement strand
CTTCCCCCCTTCCCCCCTCCCTCCCTCCCTCCCTCTTTCTTGTTCTCTCCTTCTCTATCTCCTTCTCTCACGCCTCCCTACACTAAGGCTATAAATTAGAGACACAATTTATCAACGTTCACACTGTATGGAATACAGATTTCCCAGGAGTTTTTTGTCTCTATAGTCTAGCAGCTATAAATCAGAGGTGCACCACTAGGTAGCACTTCTTTATTTTGCTCTCAGAGAGGGCCTTTGTAAAGTGCCTACAGGACTTCAACTGTAGCACAATCATTGGATACTTTGGAAAAAGTATCAGAAACGAAAGGACAAAAAGCAATACCGCCATTCGTTTCATACAAGAAAGAGACTACATTAACTAAACGACTAAAATACTTAAAATGAAAATGATAGCAGCTGGAGACTGATTGGGGAAAAAAAGGATAAATTCATACTCTTTTCAAATTAATATTGAGATAGAATGTCAGATTCCAGAAGAACTAGTTATATTATCAGATCTAACAAGGTAAGAAACATCACTATATAGGGAAGAATATGCAAGCATGCCTTTCCTTCATATTTTGTGATGAGTTACACATTTTACGACATTAGATGTCAAGCCTTCACCTGGACAATATTAACTATTTTCAGGTGCTACAGTATGTTAATCAGACAGCAGAGTCTATGAGCATACTTAATTGAGCAAGATAACCAAGAAAGACCAGAACAAATGCTGGATATGTTTCCCAATACAAATAGAGATAAACCTGCAGGTAAAACTGCTGACAAATGGCCGTTTTGAGAAACCACCAAAAAACTTGGTGGATACTTTGTCAACTTTCCACATGTTACAGATCTTCAATGCAACACCAAATTCCAACATACTGACCAAAGCCAAGTTCTTTTCCACCTCTGACCTGAATAAGGCTCATAACTCTGCTGTCATAACTTCATGCATGTTAAAAGATGAAAACACATCCTCTTAATCAGATCATCGTATTTTAAAATAGCTTTTGATCGTATTGTTTTAGTAAAGGTAGTTGTGATGATTGCATACAGGGTACAGGAAAAGCATGTCTTTAAAAGACTGCAGCCAATGTCATTTACCAGAAATGAGCCCAGGATAAGTTGTAAAGGCCACTTTAAATTATAATAAGGTGTTTATTGCCAGGAACACTACTCTCTTTGATACAAATTTCCACATTTCTCTCCCCAAAACAATTGGCATATGTGGTTGGTTCAAAGGTTATAGTCTGCAAATGTTAATTGTTCTTTAAAGTGGCAATTAGGTGTTACCTGTCTCAAAAGTAAGAAAGACATTGATAAAACATAATAAATTGCAAAACGTAACCCAATATTGGTAACTAGAGTTACATCCTCCACATGCTGCAGCACAGGAGTTCTTTAGACTCAGCCTGTGCCTGTCTCTGGTCCCATTAGCCTTCTACCAGATTGTTCCTGAACAATCTATGTTAAACCTGCAATGCAGAAAAGAGGCCAGGAAAGCACAGAAGAGAGAAATTTATGCAAAACAACTAGATGTCCTTTAGTTCTTTTGTCTCTGAATGTGAACTGTACTGTTTTTACACAGCTAAAATGTCACAGGTATGCTGTAGACTGGAAGGAAGATATTAATCTTATTTTTGCACAGGCAGTTCAGATATATATGATTATTGTCCTAAAGCATCGAAAAAACCCAGTAAATATTTCTGGTTTTTGCCTCTAGTTTCACTTTCTCAGGATGAAGTGGATTACTATTGCTGGTGCAGTTACCTCTTTGTTCTCTCCTGTTATACTGGATAGAGGCTGAACATGTTTGTTCCATTCTTTTGAATATACAGGTAAGTATCCCTGCTGTTATTGGAAAGACACTGTGAAACACAATCTATTTCTTAAAGAAGCAAAAAAAAAAAAAAAAGGGGGGGACCTTAACTTCATGCTAATCTAATTAAAGGTCTAGTCAAATCATACAGACTGATACTAGAGGAATCTTCCTGGTCTTCAGAACCTCCTTTGACTGTGAACACAATAATGGCTTTGTTCATGATCACTCCTTACAGGACATTATATACTGGACCCTGGAAGCACTTATACTTAGTGTTGTTCATCTAACTGCATTAATGCTGAGACTCTATCTCTCTGAATTTGTATCAGTGCCTTCATGTTGATAACAGTAGAGTGAGAAAAGGTGAAAAGAACCCAACAAACAACCAGGCAAACACTTCTTTCAGAAATGTTCTGAAAAACACGTCAACTAGTCTCTTATAACTTGGGTAAATATCATAGTGTCATGCCTTGTTACTTGGTTTGCATGACTCTAGATACCAATGATTTTGTACATGTTTTTTTTTCCTCCACAGTCAGTAATTACACATTGACCTGACATGCAAAATACGTGATGCCGCAGGATATTTTTCTGGCATGATAATCACAGTTTTAGTGCCTTTTCCTCATTGGGTTGTGATTTTCTGACAACAGTTGGGAGAAATTGGCAAAAGTAAGAACAGGTCAAGTACTTCAGTGGCTGCATGCTGGGAAGCAAGACTACTCTGCCTGGACTTGGCTGGGGCAGATAAGTAAGTCCTGACCTCTTGGATGGTGGAAAGCCTGCTGACAGTGGAATCCGAGGGAAGATTAAGTGAAGGAAGAGCTTACATCTCCTACTGTCCTTGCTGAAGTAGGGGTCTCTCACAGTCCCCTTCAATCAGGATAGCAAAGTCTTATAACCTGTTGAAGGTACTTCATAGACATTTGTGTCTAGCTCCTTAACTTTGCAGTCCTCAAGGAAAGGGAAGGTGCTCTTTGAAGTATAGGACAGCTGTCACAATTAAGTCCTTTTTAGAGGACTACACAGACTATCACATACACTCACCAGGATTTAAGAATAATCCTAACTTAATCAGCATAGGTTTTCAAATATGCTTCTGCATTAGGTTCCCAATGGAGAGAAACAAAATGCTACATAATGGCAGCCTGCACAGTCTCATTAGGCTATTGTTCCTGGCAAATAAATAAACTATGTGGAATGGCCTGGAAGCTGCTACTATCTTCAGAAGATCATGAAAAACTATTTTGAAACAAAATTACAGGTTGTGAGCTATTAGGCTAACCCTGCAGGACAATACATTAATTTGGTGGCCTTCCATGCCTCTTTACTTTCCTCTTGCTCAGTCTTCACTGAAGATCTCTTTGATTAGGACCTCCATTCCCAAGGGAGAATGAAAGACTTTATTTTCAGTATATAATTTAAGTGCATTACATTCTTTTGCTTTTAAAACTGACCCTTCTGTTACGGTTTTGCCCATTTCAGAAAACCCTGGTGGTGGTGTAAGGTTGGAGATCATTCATAGCATCCGCACTGCTCTGTCAAATCCTGATGTCCATTATAAAAGATTTCAGGTTCTGAATATTAAGGTAAAAGACTGTCCAACCAAATAATTGCTAGACATCTTCAGGAAATAGCATCAAGAATGGCATGAAGGAACACAAGTGCTAAAGAGATACTTCCCATATTGGTTTAGAGCCTATCAGTTTGTACAATAAATGAAATAGTAATCTCAATAGGATAACATACCAACTTGTTCTTCCATTAAAACTGAGTTTACAGCAGTAATCCAATTTATTTCAGCCGCATTCATCTGGAGCAAAGTCTGGATGCAGAGTGTGTAGGAGAGGGCCTTTTGAAAAGCCCTTTTTTTAAGTCTTTCACAGAAATCAACGTGAATTGCTTGTTGAGAAGCAGCTCCATATTCACTACTGCATTACCAGTCAAACAAAAAACATAGCTCCTGTGACAGTGTGAAGGTGTTTAGGTGTGAAGCATGTCAGAACGAAAAAAATTAATGGGGAAAGAAAGGAATCATCTAATCACTACAAGTGACCTTCAGATGATAGATAATGTTAGGGGAAAAGATATAGGTAAACAAAAACACAGTGGAGCACAATGGGCTAAACTTATCCCAAGTATAACTCCAGCCAGCTGGCCAGTATCTAGTTGTCAAAATATGTTTAATGGGGAAAGAAAGAAAGAAACAAAGTATAAAATCTGTTCTAGAACATAGTACATCGGTTTTGTTTGGATAAATCAGTATGCCATCTATAATGCCATTCTTTGAGATCAATTACTTGTTACTGCACTGCCAGTAACAGGATCAAGCTATGATCCTTGCCATTTTCCTGACCCCTTTCATCCCCCCGTTTTCCCCCACAGTGTTCTATAAATAGCCAATGTGCCATTTTCTTGTGAACAGAGTAAAGAGGGATTTTAGGCATTTTTTACCTATATCACCATGGAAACCAGATCTGTGTATACATCTATGATTAGTCTTTCTCTAGAGTAAAAGCCTGCATTATCTATGCAAGCTTACGGCTAATTGTTCTGCATAAGGTATGGGTGTCTTATTGCTACCCACTACTTCGGAAATTCATTTCATGTAGTTGCACATAACAAGCTGTAAAGAAGGTTTTATGAAGCCAATAATGCAGATATAATACTTGAGGAATTCCTTTTGGATTGGATATATTTATTTTTCCAAACATTTTGTTTGAGAGAAAACGAGATTGCTATCTGCTGTTTCCTTATTTTTTTGCAGGAAAGAAAAGGGTTGTTGACTTCCTCTCCCCTCCCTTCCTTCCTTCTTTCTGAAGGTACTGTACTCATCTGAAAAAAAAAAAAAGAGAACGAAATGATTGTTCCTGTTCTCCTTCTTAAGTCATTTGAAACATTGTCCCTGCTAGTTTTCTAAGNTGGGAGGGAGACAGCAGGAGAGAGAGACAGATATTACAAACATGAGAGCAGGTAGAGTTTAGGGCAAGACTCCTTCCAGCTTCAACAACTGGTAAGTTAAGTAAAATGCTTTTATGGTTAACTCTTTAGAAGTGCAGTATATATATATATATCTGCTTTTGCATTAAGAAAAGGCGTTAATCAGATACACATTTAACTGAAAAAAGAATAATAACCATATGCATTAACAGCAGTCTATTTACGCTATAGATAAATATATTTACATTATAGATACATATAGTCTGGTTTTTAGATACTGGTGCTATTACCATATGGTTTAACCTATGCAGATAGGAAACTCTTTTCCAATGACTTTGATAATATTCATAATATAATCTGCTCTGAATTGTGCATATGTAAGTCCTGCTACTAGAATCTTGCTACAGGCTTCACTAACTTTATTCCGATAGTTTCAGCAGGATTCACTGGGCCATTGCTAAAAATTAGAGAGGACTTGTGTCATATGGAAATCGATGTATTTCATTTATCATCTGCCAGTACTGAAGTCTGCTTCAACACACCAACCTGTGCATATTGGGAGAATAATTACTGGGGCTGTTTTTGTTCCCTTCAAACTGCATTGTGTTTAGGATTACACATGTTTATCTCTACTTGTCTGTGTATATGATTAGTCTAGGAACAGGACATTTAAGAGGTGGTAAGATGGTTCCTGGATCTCACTCTGAAAAAAACAAAACAAAAGAAAAAATTCACACTGTGTAGTACATATCAACACTGAGAATGATCACCCACATCAGTAATAGGATGGACTCGATTGTATATCTCTTGGGTTTTTTGTATTTTTGTAGACATCAGTAATGTTTTTCATATTGGTCATAAATGCATCAGAATGAACAGAATTGCCACGTGAAATGAGTGATTGAATGCAAGAGTATTTTTCAAATATTGAATGAGAAAAATCTCCCCCTGCGAACTTTTATAGAAGCAGAATGCAGAGGTGGGGCAAGAAATAGCACAGGTGTCCATTTCTTTGCAGAAGGAGAATTTGTTCATCTTGTGATTCAGTATTTCTTCAAGCTGCTGCTCTCTGAAGTGCAGGGTCCTCTGCAGGATGCCCAGACAGAGAGGCTACAAATGGTGGGCAGGTATTGCAGAGGGCTGGCAGGCAGCTCCAGCTGCCCCGCTCCAGCTCCTGCTCCTGGTCCTGCTCCTGCCAGGGTACCTGGGCTGCGCTTCCGCCCTGGGAGAGCCTTCTACTCCCACCCCTCACTGAAACAACTAGTGGAAAGGACTTTCTGCCTCCCTCTATTTGGTGTCTTTCTGCAAGTTTTTCCATAAGAAGGAATAATCTACCACAAATTCAGCCCAGTTTCTGGGTAAGTTGTAGATTGCTTTTGCTTCAGGAGCAGCCAAAGGGGGTTCTGTCAAAGGAGATGGAATTAACTTGTTTCTTGAACTCCTTAGCTTAATGTTGTCACTCAATCTAGTTTGGTACCTGTTTATAGTTTATTTGGTTATACTTAACCCACAAACAATTTGCTATCTGCTGGTAACAAATGTGTGCCAGGTCTTGCCATAAAAACCATTTGCCACATCTTCTGCTTGGTTTATTTTTATGTGACTATATACTGATTGAAATTAAAGAGATGATTTGGACAGCTATTTTGACAGCTATATGATACACCTGGAATACCAGTTTTTACATCAAGTGAAATGTATAGTAGTCTTCCAAACACAGACGAAAAGTTATATAAGCTCGGTGTTTGTAGTGGTATTTTGCTCAAACTCCAGGGTGTTAGCCTGGATTGCAATCACTTGTCAGTTTTGGTCTGGTTAGTTCAGAAGTTCAGTTTGCCATGTAGGTAAGAACAAACTGCAGCCTTTAGGTACAGATTTTGTTTTTCAAGATGATAAACATTTGTGTATTCTTGATTTAGATCATGCATACAATAAATTCTTTCTCTGAGACATTGTCTGAAATACATAAATAAGAACAAATTTGTTCAAATCATAGTAGGTGAACAAAAGCAGTACATACTATTTTAAAACACAGTCCACAATAATGAGCACAGAGATAGAGATTTTTTTAAAGGAATGTTTAGCAATTTGACAGTAAAAAACAGACCTTGAATTTTGAACTTCGTTCTTAGATTTTACGTATTAGGTTTACTTTCCTTCAAAAAAATACATCTTTGCAATCCTTTGGAATTTTTGTGTTTTCACTTTTTGTAATTTATTGCCAGAACAACTGTAACATGATTTAGTATAACAAGTGCCTGTAACAGAACTAATATCTTTTTTGAGGTGTCAGGAAGATGATTTTTTTGGCTGATATGTTATTCCTACATCACTGAGATATTTACAAGCAGAGAAAGGTATAGTCTGAGTCTGGATTGGGTACAGATTTACTACTACAGTTTACAGCACAAATTAAATGTTTGTGAAATGAATTTTCAATTATTCACCCCAACATTTGTGACAGACTGGACAGTTAATGGTTAATGACTCAAATCTTAAAGTTATAAAAAATATTCACACAACAAACCAAGACTAAAAAGAGACAGGTTGTGTTATTTTGCTTAAAGTCTTATGCTTCTACTACTAATAGTCATATTTATGTGTATAACATAAATAAGTAAATGGTCAATCTGTGTATATATTTCATCAGAGAATTATTTAAAGCCTTTATTTCCCTTTGATGTGTTCTCACTTATAATGAAATAAAATAGAGAAGAATATTGCTTTTATCTGGAAATAGAAAAATAAAGCTATACCAGTAATAGTAGAGAGGTTACAGAAACAATTTGTAGCTCGTGAAAATCCCAAGTTAACCAGTCTGGTTCAAAAAGCATAGAAGCTAAGAGAAGTCTTTCTGTAAATGTCAATTGCCTTTTTATATTTAGGACCAGCTTCTTTAATGGTGTAAACTACTGAGACTTTTTGAATACAGGGTAGTAGGAATGAGTTACATTCCTAGTAACATTTTGGCATGTCTAATACACATTTTTGACCAGGACATAATAGGAATCTTGGAATCTTAAAGAGGTTTTTTTTCTAGTTGTTTTTCATTCTTAGAAACAAGCTCATCAACAAGAGCCTTATTTTAGGACTGTCTGGGTTCAGAGCAGATAGTGGTGGTCTGAAAGACATGATGTGTGTATCACAGATAAACATAGTGTCATGTCTTTAAGGTGCTGTTCTTATTAGTGACAGAGAGAAATAGAGGATTTAGAACAGTATAAGCATGAGGGGGTGAATCATGGAAGCAACCCAAGACAAGCCCCATATACTGAGACAGAAGATGAGATCTTCTCAGACTTACATTGTTTCCAATCTTTGAAATTGCAAAGACTCAATCGTGTAGGAAGATTTCTGAGTGGACTGCTCCACTCTTCTGGACATGTCATCAGAACGGCGCCATAAGAAACAAAAGTAGTAAAGGCTTCATAAGGTAATAGGGTTTTTGTGTGGTTAGAGGATACAAATCAACTGTGTATAAGGCAACATCTTACTTGTTGATAGAAAATGATCCATAGTTTCTGAGCACCAATGCATTTTGTTCCGTAGTAACTGATGCAATCAAACTGCTCCTTCAAATAGACCTTATAAGTGCTGTGAGACTGCTATAGATTGTTGTGAAATTATTAATTTGTTTGATGGACTGATTTTATAACCCAACAAATTTTTAAAAATAAACCATCTCTTAAAACAAAATAGTTACTTTCTTCTTAAGTAGATTTCCATGATCTAGCTTACAATCTCAGAAGATCATTGTCATCTTGGAGAAGAAAGAATTATAGAGACACAAGCAATGCAAAGCCTTTAAAAAGAAATAAACAAGTTTGGGAGGGAGAGAAAAAGAGACAAAAGTTTAGTTCGGATGATTTTTTTTTTTTGCTGAAAATCTGATATTCTGAAATTGCGACTGCAGCTTTCCATTGCTGTAAAAATGCATTGGCATTTTATGAATGATATTCAGATTTTTATCCAATGAAGAGGTTGAAGTTAATCCTCATCAGTTATTTAAAACACACATTGAGTTATATGCTGGATGTGGTTTTTTTGTTTATATCTATCTGGCAGGGCCTTGCCTGGGTAGTCCTTCTTGCTTGACTTCTAAAATACTAATGATCCAGTGAAAAATATTGCTTAATGTTTGGTTTAGTTCCTTCCAAATCTAAAAACCTTTTGACTTGCTTCTGTAAAACAAATGGTTTTATACATATTACTCTGTTCTTTATAAGCAAAATACAGTATTTTCTTTCTCTATCAACAATTCCTAGTGTACTGTAAAAGCTTGTAATGTCAATGGTAGTAATTAAGCTAAATAATCATGTAGTAAAAGAAAATATTTTTGTGCTCTGGAGGTTATGGGAAGAAATTATGTGGGGTTTTTTTTTTTTAACTTTCATTTCTTATTTCCTGCTTTTTATATTAGAAAAAACCTGTTATTAATTATTTAAACGTAGGATGAAAATACCACCCTGCTTTTATTTTCTCTTCCCTTTCTCCCTCTTCTACCATGACAGCTAAAACAGTAACACATTTTCCTTCTACTTTGTGGATGTGCAGGAATTAATTTTATTTAAAGGAAAAATCTTAGGGTAAAAAGTGTGTTTCCTGAAAACCTATTTTTCCCTTGTCAATCTTCAAAAAAGTATACCTGGAAACACCCAACTTTTCATCTTAATATGCTCATAAGAAGAACCAGCATTCAGAGAACACTGAAAAATACAAAGTTGAAGACTGGTTTAGTTACTAAAAGCTAAAGGTAAAGTGAGTTTCCTACACTCATGACATCACCTTTTACTAAGAGCTAGAGACAGGTATAACCAATTGGAAATTGAAAGTAAGGCCATGAGAAGGAGCGTACATTTTTAGCTGTTTTTCTTGGATGATGCTGTAATAGAAAGGATACTAATGCACAGCAAATAGGCATCAGCCACACAGTCTTCTGTCTGGAGGCCTGATGAAGAATAGACACCACCTAATTTCCCTGCATGGAAGAATCTTGAAGGTTGATCTTCCCACAATGGAGGACCAGATATGGTGGCTCTGGGAGAGAAGCAACTGGCTTTGCCCCTTCTTGTTCTTACACCGGACCCTCCAATAAGCCACAAGTGTGTTGGCTGGGAAGGACAAAGTTACTTCTAGTCTTCCTTTTCATTTGTTTGTTGCTATTCCTGTCTGTGAAAGAGTCACTTATACTTCAGTTTTCCCTGTTTAGGGTTGCAATGGAACTGTTAGGCCCTTTTTGCAGTGAGGAAAGACTTTCTGTTTCATGGTGGGCTCTATGCTGGAGCTGCCACTAAAGACATTGCAAATTGTAAGAGTATGTGCTCTTAGCAACATGCAATACACTGGATTTGAACCAAACTTATACTTTAAAGGTATCCAGGATGGATGTATTGGAATGTAGTGACTATTTCAGGTTTAGTTGTTTCTCTGAGCTGCTTTTTAAAGCATGTAGTGTTTCAGCTTGGTGCTTCATCTCCAGGTAAAAATTATTTGAGAGTATTATTTGAAAAGGGGGTGTCTGTCATACAATACTTCCAGTTAGCATAATATTTTTCTACTTGTCTGCTTTTTCTTAGAGTATGTGTGTAATGAAAACATTATCAGGAGGTGGAAAGGGAAGGGACCTGCTTTTAGTGTATCTGTCAGCCTCTAAGGAACAGTAGAAGTTGTTTGAATCATCTGGTAGGCACCAGCCTGTGCTGGGTTAGTTCCTTAGTGCAGATTTCTGAAGCTGTGAAGATCATACTGTTCTGGTTGAAAACCATTGCCCTGTGATAAGAAGTCCAGAAAATTGTAGAAGACCTCCTAGAAGAGCAAACTGACAACAATTTCTTCATAGGTTCACCAGAAATTAAACCCATCCATTTATAAATGTGAAGGAAAATTCTTTTTCTATAGAGCCGTAGCAAGGAATCACACCAGTATGAATGCTATATCAGTTTTCCTGCATAATACTGCTCTCAAAATATGAAGTCACCAAGATTTCTAGAAGAATTTTGTATGTCTGTAGGCAACATTTTGTCAGGATGTCACAGAAAGACTCACAAACATCAGAGAAATGGTGCTCACCAGCTCCTCTTTCTTCTGCCAGAAAAATGGAAATACCAATCTTCCATTCCAACCACATTAACTGATTTTCTTACATCCCACATAAAGTGAACCCCACCTAAACTTCAGCCACAGGTAAAGAAGCCAGTTGAATGACTATCACTGGCTTCTGTAGAAAAATGATCAGGACTCAGGATTCACCCTAATGACTTGCTGGAAGGATTTTGACTAGTTTATTTCCTGCTAAAGAACAATGAACAGACTTCCACTGGAAGGCACTGAGTGTGGTTAGGACAGTAAATCATGACAGAATTCACTGGGTAATGTCCCCATACTCAGACCAGAATTTTACCTGATATGCCTCCTAAAAGACAGCAACAATTCCTATTAATTTTTCCAGGTTTTTGTATGTGATACTTGTTTTTTCCAGAGAAAAGTCTTGGGTAGAATGATTGGGGGTGGGGCTGTGGAGGCAGGGATTTATACAGACAGTTATGTTAACATATATGGTGATTTCTCGCAAAACTTCATTTTATAATGCTGGTTGGCCTTTCTTAGTCATGCTGTAGAGTCATAGTACTTTAATGGGGTTTTTGGCTTCCTTTTCCTTGTGATGAAAACCTGAACTGAGTTAGTATCCAGAGCAAGTCTTTGTCATCACTCATGGTGAAGGATTAGTACTAGAGTAGTTTGGGAAATGTTCAGAATTTCAGGTTTCAAACTATGTTGATTTTCGTCTCATTCTTCCTTTTTTT
>VZTJ01006138.1:969848-1043853 GCA_013397795.1 Orthonyx spaldingii | reverse complement strand
CATCTTTTTTTTTTTTTTTTTTTTTTTTTTTGGCTAAAAGTAATTGCTTATTTATTTGTGATTCTAGTCTTTTTTCCAGTATCTGCTGGTGATACTTGGCTAAGTCTGAGCTGTCTTTCCCACTCCATATGCTAGTTTATTGAATTCAGTAAAACTAATGTTTTAAATCTGTTTCAGTTTAAAATAATTAACCTCAAGAATTTCCCGTACTTACCATAGGAATTTGTTATCCACTTAATGAAAATTGCAGAAGCAAGATAAAATTTGTTTTGAATTTCAGATTTTTTGTAGTTTTGGCAACAAACTAGTGCTTATTTTTAAAACTTTCTAGAAGTTAACAAAACAATTAAGAGTAATATACAGGATGTGTTTTGGGGATCAGAGAGGGAAAGTATTTTTGTTGTTCAGTCAAGGACAAGATTCAAGTTTGGCACCACAACTGAAGAGTAAAGGCAGAGAGGAAGGTATCTCAAATTACTTCTTGCAGGTAAAACACATTTCTCTTCAAACTACATAAACTGATTTTTTAAAAATGAACTTTTATTGAATGAAATTGTGACATGTAGGTGCAAGTGATAATTTTTCTGGACAATAAATCTTCAGCACAGTTTCAATGTTTTAACAGAGGTTTTATGCTCTGGCAGTTTGGAAAGTAGAACTCCCTAACCACAATGCAGATATATCAAAAAAAATTCCCTCCAATGCCTCAGCAATTTGCCTTAAGAGCCTTTTAAACTCTTTCTTATTGATATGATTCTTGTTTTTTGCTTGTTGAGTCTCAACAAAATAGACATAGTGGTGTCTAAGAATAGCACTGATATGTCTAATTCCTTTACTGTGTTTTCTATTGTACGTAGGTTCAGAGGGAAATATCTAAATCACTACTAAGCCAGCTTAATTACAAGTGAGTAATAGAGGCTAATAAGGATTAATCAGTCTTTACAGCCAAGCAGCTTTTCTAGCAAGAAATCTGTTCAGACTTCAGCTGAAGTAGAATGTATTCATCTTTCCTAAATCAATAGGAGAGCATTATCTGGTAATTACTTTTAATAACTGGACACCAAGAGAAGTGTTTAGTAGCAGATATATCTTTATAAATATACACACACACAGAGACACACACAGGCACACAGACACACATACATACACACTTCTGTCACTTCATGGGTGACATCTGCTTCTTTCAGTTCTTATAGGATATAACATGTCTTACTGAAACCACTTTAGCAACCTTCAGTTTCACTATGAGTTTTGAATTATGTGAAACAAGGAATTGAGCACAAAAGAAATACAAAAAGCAATGGTCCTGCTGAGGGCTAATAATACTCTTCCATGTTTAAGAAAAACTGGCCTCTTATTAAAACTTAATCTGTTTTGGAAACTTTGAATGAAATCTCTTCCATACAATCCTCTTCTCCCTTGGGCCGTCTCCAATCGTGTGCACATTTTATTTGGTTCTTTCTTTTTTAAGGTACATGTGATTCCCAAAAGGTGCCTTTAACTGCTGATAAAGGGAGCTAGCTGGCTGTCCTGAAGAACCAAGCTGAAGGTGGCCCTTAGCTACCCTTTAAGATAACAAAGATATGGGAGGAGAACAGACCATCTCTCTGGCCTCCGTACAGGTGATAAGGACACTGGGATTACAGTAGGAAGGAAAGCTCAATGTATTTCCTTTTTAAAGGTCATGAATGCTAGTGAAGGGTTTGCTTTCAAAATAACAACTCAAGCAGGACATCATGAAGGTTATGGAAGGGCATGCTTTTTTGATCATTCTAATTTTGGATGTTCTGCATAGCTCTGTTATTTTTCTTAAAATAACAGCTCAAACCCTCTCTGTTCTGTTTATAGTGTTTAATGATTGTACATTGTAGGTGAAAAGATTGTACCCAAAGTGTTCTTTAAGGACTCCACACTCTATCAAACATCACCATTTTACCACAAATCCTTCCTAATATTTATATTATTCATTTGTTCTTCTGTTCACCCTGTCTCTTATGATATCTGTATGGAGAGAAAAAAAAATCCTAAAGCTTCATGGATGTTATTTGATAATTTTCCAAAGGAAAAACTATTTAACACATAGGATTTCTACAGTGCCAAAATGTATTATTTTAATTTGCAGTGGCAGATATGGGATAGACAGGAAACAGGGATGGAGTGATAGGACTTCTATAAACAGTGATTAAAGTGACTCCACATACTTTATAAAGGCAGGGACACATCCATGGTTCCAGCCTGTGCCATGAGATCTCCTTATCCATTTAAGAAAAGGAAGAAATTTGTCTAATTGTCATCACCTCACAGCAGTCTAATCCCAAATCTTGTTCTCAGCTACACCCTAGATATTCCATAATTATTTCAGTACAACACAGATGATGTCAGGGAGAGAATTAAGTTAGTTGCTTAGGATGAGAGTTGTTTAATTGAGTAATTAATTGAGCTGGCCAATCCATCATTAATTCCAATGCCCAGTGAGGGCAGCATCAAATTGCATTTCCACCCTGTCTGCTGGCTCCAGTTACACTGTGCATGTTCGAATCTTTTCTACTATGTGTGCTCCAAATGTCATCATTAAGGCCAACCTGATCTTGTCAGCCCTGATCTTTGAGCAGGGTCTGAAAACTCAGAATATCTATGCCCAAATGCTCTTGGGAACCCAGTCCTGTAAGAATACTTATGTGTAACTGAATATACACTGACAACATCAAATTTGGGGCAGAATACAACAGTCACAAGATTGGAGACTGATTCATTTCCCTCCTAAGGAGTTTGGACCCAATCTCTAACCTCTTAAAGGAGTGCCCTAGCTGAAGTATGTGTGGGTGACTCTGGTCTCCTTTGGCAGAAGCTGGATTTTTAGACAAAAAAAAGTGCAAGTGCCAAGGGATAGGGAGCAGGGAGAAGTCAGACGTGATTGTTAGGGGTTGCAGACTCCAATTCTCTAGAGTCTGGACTCCTCCCAGGTGTGACTTCAGGTTACAATCTGCAGGAAGTTTTTTAAGATGCCTGAAGATCAGGGTGGAAAGCTGATATATGCCTTCCTGTTTCTTGTGCTCTTCACAAGACCAGTGTTTTGGGTTAGCTACATTGCTAGCCTGAGCTGACATGCCTGGTTTTACACCATCCTGTGCCTCACCACAGGCTCTGTTTCCTCTCAGCTTAGCAGCTTTTTGTGGAGCATCAGAGAAAGGCAAGAGGCTGGGCCAGAGCCCACCCTGCTGTGTGCAGAGATGGCGCGGCTACACTGTGGACCAGAGAACCGCCAGCAAACAGCTATTCCCTGTCCCCTTCCTTCCTACTCCTAAACAGCCTTGAATTCCCTGCTGGTACCAGCAAATCAGGCAGATGCAGGTGCTCAGCTGAGGACATAAAATCTTGGTCCTCTTACACACTTTTAGACCAGATAATTTGCTGTGCCTTGCAGGCTCCTATCATGTGTAGCTGTGGTTTGGGGTGACTTTGTGTAAACAGCTAACACTTCAGAGTCTGTGGACTTAACATTCATTTCGTTATGCAGGTTGCCTCTGTGTTGCTGACCATTTTAGCAAACAAAATAGAGAAGTAGAGAGGGAGTGAACAACAGATGGAATACGGAAGTGAAGAGGGAAGAACATATAAGAGAAGAACTAAGAAAAGTCATAAAGAGGAAGAAAAAGAAAAAGGCGAAAGGAGGATAAGAAAAAGAAATATAAAGAACCAAAACAGGAGCCTAAACTGTACTCAAAAAACTACTTTGTACATACCCTGAAATGACTGGAGAGGTCCATAGGGCTCAAGTACTGCTGGGGTGTTGCCAGTAAGGCCCTAAGGTAGATAATCTGTGGGTAATTCAGCCATACTGCTCTGTCACCCTCACCCAGAGAGAATGAGAGCAAGGGGGCCCTAGAGTAGGGACAGAACACACATAAAAGCAATGAGAGATATAGCAAGCTATTTTGCTAAACTGACAACCTAGCACTCATACTGGAGAGAAGAAATGTATCTGCAGCTACCGCACTACAGCATCCGCCAACTTTTTATTTTTGGTTTAAATCTAATCAATGCAAACACAGAAAAGCAAATTATGTTATAAACCGCCCTATAAACACATCTGATGCCACAAACAGTGCCCCAGCTTTGGCAGACTACTTTGTGGGACTGCTCCAGACTTTCAGCAGAGGAAATCTGAAAATTTAATTTAATACTTTCAGTAATTATCAAAGTTAAAATGATCTGTGAGTTATGGAAAAAGTGAATGTTCATAATTTTGATACTATTTTAAGGCATTTTCTCTGTTATAATGAATACCAAAGTAACTATACTCCTGTGAAAGTGCTCATAGTGACTTGCTCTCCAAAAATGAATACAAACAGTGAAACAAATGAATATAAGGTACACACAAATCCAAGATGATTTCAAAGACTACTCTGTAGTCAGTGCAGGCAAATGGGTATGTTAATCTTCTATATTTCCCAGATAATATACAACAAAAATTATGCAAGTTAAAATATTAAAATTCAGGAAAAGCAAAGAGAATGTAGTGAGACTATTTCTACTGTACAGTTTTCTGTGAGAAGACTCATGTCTTTGTATTGGTGCCACGTCCCAGGCAATACTAATGCAGCTGTGCTGGATAGGAAACTCTTAGACCAGAAGGAATATCTAAAATGTCTGAACTTCAAACACAAAGCTAGGATGATGCCAAAATAGCAAATGAAGGGAAAAATTATTATTTAATAAATAAGATTGAAAGCTCATTGGTTATTGCATCTGTTTACTGTGTCACGTCAGGCTGTGAGATTTTTGAAATCAACTAACTTTGATTTTTCTTTGATTTTCATTAAGCTTGTCTGCAAAGGTTGCCACCTGCTGACATATGTTCTGAAGATATACGTATTTTTTTCATTTGATTACATAATAGATGGGTTCCTATCTCATTGGGCAACAGAACCTATAACAAATAATAAGGCAAACTGTGAGAAGTATTTTCAGACTTCATTGGAAGTTTTCCCACAAGCCTGAGTGAGCTCTGATTTTGTCCTATGAAGAATTACAAAGGTTATCACTTTTCTTTTACGAAGCATTTACTGAGAAAAAAACCCCCGCATTTGTTGATGGAAAGAAGAAGTTTTATTCTGAAGCCTACTACCAGCAGATGAAGGTAATTTCCCAGGGAGAAGTGAAAAGACAGTGAGCTTCTTAGTACTATCATACTCATGTAGGAATAAAAAAACTGACCTGGTCCACTTCTCATTTTCAGTCATTCCAGGTCATGTTCATGAACAACTGTTTACTTATTTCGAATTCCAGTTCTATTAGTGAAGGTAGTCCAAAAAAGGAATATTTATGGCAATATCTTTATCGTGATAGTGTTCTCTATTTAAACAGACATATGCCTCGTAAAAGGGCAAGAAGTCTAATCTCTATAGACAATTAAGTTAATGGTTAAATCATGGACTTCATTTGGCACTGGATCTATATGCATGTGACAGTGAGAAAACAAGTGTTTATAGAAGTGGTATTGAAAAAGATTTGACTAAACTCAATTAGTCAATTATTCCCAGCTCAGGTCAGTTTTGCTAAAAGCTTCCACTATATTTGTGTCTCCTCATCAGCACCTGCCCTCATTGATTTTGAATACTTTCTGTAAATCTGTATTCATTTTTACAAGGTAGTCCAAATTTCACAAGGTAGTCCAAATTTTTGTCATATCCCAGCTCCAAATTGTGACAGAAGAAGTGCTCTCTTAATTTAAAATGTAAATAATCTTTTAAGTTAGCTTCAAATGTTGTAATATAGAAACTGGAAGACTAATTTGAGTGTCTAAACTTATTCTTAGTTTATATATAATATGCACACAGTTTATATACTCAGATTGAACTTATTAATGTACGATCTGTATATGTTAATGTATATGTAATTCTGGTGCAAGTTTGGACATGATTTTTTACTTTCTGCCTAGAAGGATTCATGTTGCCATTGCAGGAAAATAGCAGGGAAAATTGTAAGGAGGGATCAGATGTGTACTACCTGAAAATACTTGGTTACCGGTAATGGATATATTCACCTTTGTACAGGTGTTCTTGTCATTTTTGAAGTCTGATAAATAACTTAAAGCAGTGTAGATTCAGTAGGGAGGACTTCAGTGTTGAAATGAAATTAATTCATTAAAATAAAATCCCTTGGTCAGATCCTGAGACAGATGCAAGTTCTGCATAAATAGCAAATGAGAGAAAACTGGGTAAATAATTTGCTGCTTAGTTCAGCAGCTATATAACTGAATACATTTAAAACCAAAACATATTTAGAAGAGTAGACTGAGAGCCCATTAAGCCTATTAAGATAATGATAATTATTGCCATACTAACAGTTGACAAGAATCAGTGATTGAAAAAAAACCGCAGCTGGTTATTTAATGAAGCTGAAGCTCACCAACTGCTCGACTTTAGTTTAAGAAATGTAATAGTGTTAAATTTATCACTAATCCTTACTACATCCAACAGAAAAATCTGTTAGTTTTCATTCTCTGCTTGTAGATGCCCGTATTTCAGTCCTCAAAAGAGGAGCAGAATTGTACTCTGACAGGACATGGTTTCTACAGTCCTACATGTTCAATTAAACATGGAATTCCTTTTCCAGTGAATAGAACCTGTTCAGCCAATTTGGCCCCCTTTAGACTTCCTCCACTTTCATCTGTTTCATCATCTTCTGAAAGAGCAAAAATAAGTGCAAACCTCCTAATAAAGTAACCCATTTCCCTTTGTCATATCACTTTCACTCATCTTTGCCTTATTTCTGGCTTTATGATTGTGTTGCCCAGAAGAAAAATCAGAACAGTAGTAGTCAGTGTTTAAATTTGAGAAACTTCATAACCTCATATTTTTATGGCTGGACTTTTTATTAGTCTTTAGACACAAAATGCGTTTGTCCAGGAAGCAGGATCTTGATTCTACTGAATTCTTAAGAAAATTTGCTGTTGACTCCAGCAGCAGGTATTAACTGTAGACTGTAACAAGATATTTGCTTGTAGAGTGAATATCACATTAGCATACTTTCTTTAATCCTTTGTCTTAGAAATGAGTGGTCATGAGAAAGTAAATGGTGATTCATATTCTGTATTACACTCTCTTCCTCTTTCATGGAGGTTAACAAGATTATTAGCTGCTGCAAAGATATTCTATTTTGGAAATTCCTCAACAACTATCTCAGATCACTGTAACACTTCTTTAATTCTTTTGAAAGGGCAGGAAGAACTAATTTGTGATTCTGTTTTTCTAAATATTGTATTTCTGTTTGCATAAAGAAATAAAATTTGAGGATGCTTGTCTCTTCTATAGAAACTGACTTTTTAATAAGTTCTGGAGTACTCCATTTAGTGGGGAGTATTATGTTTAGGGGCCAATACAGCATGGAAATCTCTGTCTCAGTGAGTTTCCAGACCAAGTTTTCAAAACCTATTAGCTGATATATTACTGATAAAACTAGAATTTTTAATGATCATGCAGTGTTCAGAATCACACTACATAGCACTACATTTTAAATAATAAGTTCTGCAGAAAAAAAGAGGTTTTAAAGCCCTTATATAGGAAACACAAAAGGTCCCTAGGTGATATATGAATATAAAAATATTTAAATAAAAACGAAAATTATGCAAAAAAAAAAATTCGAACTGCCTTATTTGTTGTTGAGTATTAAAATGATCCCTGCTACTCCAGAGTTGGGTAGAAAAAAAAGTACTGTGGACATATACTAAAACTTTTAAAGTTTTCTGCTAAAGTTATTTAAAGAACACGGGGGTGTTCCCTAACCATATTTTGCATTGGGGTCAAACCTGTTGTTTCGTCTATGGTTTCCCCAGTACTCATGTTTTTGTGGAATTAAGTTCTGGACATAGTTGAGATCATGCATCCATTCAAATTAGCACAGCTTTGTTACCCGAATGAAAGAAGAAACAATTAATGTATATATTATGGTGATTTAAGGGGGAGAAAAACCAACAAGGTGATCCATATTTATACTTTTCCTTTCCTTTTAAGTCCTCTTCTGTTGCATTATACAGCACGACTCTGATTGTGCTGGTCACTGACTATAAACACTTTCCTTTGTAGGATTGGTCCTGTGATGCCTGTGTCTGTGGCCAGTGGATTAAACTCATATGCTGAGTAAAAGCAGTCAGAGGTTAGTAGTGCAAGGAAATTGTTTATTTCTAGTAATTTCAAGGAGTTCTGCAGCTCTCTGTTCCAGAAAGAGTGAACTTTGCACAAAATTGTGTATGGAAGAAGGGAGTAGCTGGCAGCCAAGAAACAAGAGAGCAATTAGACACAACTCACTGACATTTCTGTGTATTTTTGGCAGCATTTCAGTAATCCAACAAAAGCAGTAGATAACATAGCTGGGTCCTCAAATGCTATGGCCTTTCTAAAGAATTTTATACCCTTATTGGTAGGGAACAATGAGATACAAAATTGAAAGATGTTTGAGGCACATACTTTAAAGGGAAGATTTTGATCTATGAGCATTATGTTCATATTTTGTGAGCTTACTTTGCTAAAAAGGATTTTTTAAAGCAATTTTTTTCATTTTGGAAAGAAGTTAAGAGTTTTACAGCTTTCTGGGGGTTCCGTTCCCCTTCTCCCTTTTTAATAAGTCAACCCTTTGTACCTAAATAGTTTTCAAGATCTAACTGTTCCTTGTTTTGACCAGGGAGCTAGGGTGACAAGGAAACAGTAGGATGAATACCCAGTAAAAATTTTCTCTGATGGAACACATACATACATATTACATACATATGTATGTATATACACAGACATAGTGTGCAGTTTTGGGTGACACATTATATGAAGGATATAAATCTGTTAAAGGGTATCCAAAGGAGGGCAATGAAGATGTTGAAAGGCCTTGAGGGGAAGCTGTATGAGGAGCAGCTGAGGTCACTTTTTCTGTTCAGCCAGGAAAAGAGGAGACTGATGGGAGACTTCATAGCAGTCTACAACTCTCTCATGAGGGGAGGAGGTGGGGCAAGTACCAATCTCTTCACTCTGGTAATCAGTGACAGGAATTGAGTAAACAGCCTGAAGCAGAGTCAGGGGAGGTTTAGTTTGAATAGCAAGAAAAAGTGTTGCACTCAGACGATGGTTGAACACTGGAAGAGGTTCCTCAGGCAAGAGGCTCTTGGTGGTCAAGCAACAAGCCTGACAGAGTCCAAAAAGTGTTTGGACAATGCTCTCAGGCACATAGTGTGGTGCTTGAGGTTGTCCTGTGCAGGGCCAGGAGTTGGACTTGGATGATCCTTGTGGGTCCCTTCCAAATCAGGATGTTCCATGATTGCATGAATTGATATTGTGTATATATATGTACACTATTTCCAGCTAGTGCACTAGCGACTGAAAGCAATATTGT
The DNA here is from genome assembly GCA_013397795.1 of Orthonyx spaldingii. Classification (NCBI taxonomy): domain Eukaryota; kingdom Metazoa; phylum Chordata; class Aves; order Passeriformes; family Orthonychidae; genus Orthonyx; species Orthonyx spaldingii. The sequence continues at coordinate 1,034,475 of VZTJ01006138.1, read as the reverse complement.
GGTATAATTATGAGATACTTGTCCAAGTTAAAAGCAATTATCTTTTCCCTCTATCCAATGTGGTTTTTGAGTAATAAGTTTAGATGAGTCATAAGTTTAGTTTCCTTCAGTTAGTCCTCCTTCTTTGTGCATTATTAGATCCCTTTGTCTAAACTTTCCGTCTTAGAATTTTGTTACTGATCCTTTAGCTTCACACTTTTATCTCAAAGATAATTACTCAGTCTACACTGTTAGAAGGAAACAATCTGTTTGCAGGAAGCTAAGATGCCTTCTCTTGCCCACAGCTTAACTAGGTCACAGAGATGTGCTTTTATCTATCTTTAAAAGGTTTATCCAGCATGAAGCTTACTGAAATAGAAATAGGAGTGTATTTAGTGCTCCACTCACCTTCACGCTCTCCAGCCAGCATTTCTAAGAATGATGGTATAAATAGCATCAACATGTCACAGGTAATAGAGGGAAAATATGTCTAGTTTTCCAACCTAACCTTTGCCTGGTTGGCTACATACATGCACACAAACACACGCATTGATATAAGTGTATCCGTCAGGAGGGCTACAAAGATGTCATGAGATTATGCAGAGAGAAAACTGGAATGGTCTAAGCCCGACTGGTACTTAATCCAGCTGCTGTCACAAAAAAACCCACAAAAATTTCTATGTATACATTCACATCAAAAAGCGGGCAGAGGAGAATCTTCATTCTTTGTTGGATGTGGGGTGAAACAGTGTCAAACGGTGTAGAAAAGGCTGAGGTATTTTATGCCTTCTTTGCTTCAGTCTTGTGTACTCAGACAAGTTGTTCTCAGAGTGCCCAGGCCTCTAAGCTGGAAGACAGAGACAGGGAACAAAATGAAGCCCCCATAATCCAAGGGGAAGTGGTCAGCAACCTGCTACAACACTTAGACCTGCACAAGCCTGTGATGGGATCTGCCCAAGGGTACCAAGTGAGCTGGTGAAAGTGCTCACTGAGCTACTTTCCATCATTTACCAGCACTCCTGGATGTTTGACTGGAGGTTGGCATTTATGACTCCCACCTTCAAGAAGGGTTGGAAGCAGGGCTGTGGAGCAGCTCATCCTGAGTGCCATCACACAGCACATACAGAACAACCAGGGGATCAGGCTCAGCCAGCATGGTTTTGTGAAAGGCAAGTCCTACTTCACCAAAGGAACTCCTTCTATAACTCGCTTAGTGGAAGAGGGAAAAGCTGTATATTCTGTCTTCCTGGACTTCAGCAAAGCTTCTGACGCCATTTCCCACAGCATTCTCCTGGAGAAACATGGCTTCATGGGTGCACTGTTTCCCATATAAAAAATATCAGGATGCCCTGGCCCAGAGAGTGGTAGTGAATGGAGTTATATCCAGCTGGCAGATCGTCACCAGTGTGTTCCCCAGGGCTCAGTACCATAGACAGTTCTGTTTAATATCTTTATTGATCTGAATGTGGGGATCAAGTGTACCCATGCTAAGTCTGTGGATGACTCCAAGCTGGGTGGAAGTGTTGATCTGCTGGAGGGCAGGAAGGCTCTGCAGAGAGATCTGGACAGGCGGAATTGATGGGCCAAGGCCAGTGGTGTGAGGTTCAACAAGATCCAGTGCCAGGTGCTGCCCTTGGGTCACAACAACCCCAGGCAGTGCCACAGGCTGGGACCGAGTGGCTAGAAAGCTGCCCAGAGGAAAAGGAGCTGGGGGTGCTGGTGGCAGCAGCTGAACATGAGCCAGGGTGTGTCCAATTGGTCAAGAAGGCCAATGGCATCCTGGCCTGTACCAGCAATAGTGGCCAGCAGGATCAGGGCAGGAATTGTTCCTCTGTACTTGGTACTGGAGAGGCCACACCTCAAATCCTGTGTTCAGTTTTGGGCCCCTCACTCCAAAAATGACATTTTGGTGCTGCAGCAAGTCCAGAGAAGGACACTGGAGCTGGTGAAGAGTCTGGAGCACAAGTCCTGTAACGAGTGTCTGAGGCAGTTGGGGTTATTTAGCCTGGAGAAGAGGAGGCTGAAGGGGAGCCTTATCACTCTCTACAACTGCCTGAAAGGAGGTTGTAGCCAGGTGAGGTTTGAACTCTTTTCCCAGGTAACAAGTGACAGGACAAGAGGAAATTGCCGCAAGTTGTTCCAGGGAAAAAAACACAGAAAAAGTGGTCGAGAACTGAATCAGGCTCACAGAAGTGACTGAGTCACCATTCTTGGAGGTGTTTTAAAGATGTGTAGATGTGGTGCTTAGGGACAGGTTTTTGTGGTGGAGTTGGGTGTTAATGGCTGGATTTGATGATCTTAAAGGTCTCTTTTAATATAAAAGTTTTCTGATTCTATAACTCTAGAAGGACAAGGGAAAAGTTAGCAGCATTATTTAAGATGAACCAAAATTTATAACCTATGTTTTAGATGAAACTCAAATTCAGATGAAGCTCTCCATATGAGCAGTGGAACATAAAATTTTGCCAGGAGAAAATTCTTAATCTGCCTCATCTCATTGTATCACCAGATATGCTCAGAGCATTTTTAGGTGCCAGTTACTCTGGAGTCCCAGGGGTTTTGTTGACATCGGTTCTATATTTAGTTTTATAGTGGTGATTTTGCCCACCTGTTTAGAAACAAACAAACAATCAAAAAAATCTTAGATAAAACCTATTAAACTGAATGTAATTTGGAGAGTTGTCAAATGTCTTTCCTCCCCCAGATCTGCCAGGCAAATATCTCTGGGATTAAAACAAAGAAAATAAATTAATCTCCGCCTTCTTATTACAATACAAAGTGAGAGTAGCCAGGAAACATGCCGCAAAACCTGATGGTACACAGTGTCCTTAGATCACTTGGCCATTGTTTTCTCTCACAGCAGCACATGTTAATGATACAAAGAAGTTTAACATTTTTTGGCTTTGGCTTTTCATGTCACAACCATAATAAATGTGCATATTATTGTTTGTATTGCCATATCCTTTAGATGCACCGCCAATTTCTAGAGCCTGTGCATGCACAGCCAAGGACAGAATTTTGCTCACAAACAGACTGACTGAATTAAACAGAAACATTGCCATACAGGCTCAGCTGTGAAATAGTGTGTCACCGTACAGAATGTTTATGTTGTAAAAATGTTGTGTGGGTCAAACCTGCTGCAGGAAGACCAAAGCTTTTTTGCTTTTCACTTATCAATTTAATTCTGCTTTAAAAGGCCTTTATCTTATATGGACCTAACACATCTTTAGTTGTATTTAGTTAAAAAAACCCAATAATCTTCAAAATAATAAAACAGTCAGTAGAATGTTAAATCCAGAAGAACAGGAGGAAATAAAGAGATTTGAGGTTTCTTTTGCTTATTTTAAGGAATTTGAGCCATAGAGAAAAAAATCGAGTATGATGAAGAATGAAGAAACAAGTTTTAACGTGGACAATACCAGAGCCTCTACCTTCTCCAGCTGCCTTCAGCCCCTCAGCCCCATTATAAAGCCACACAGAACAACTCCATTTGATGAAGAATTCAGAACACACTTCTCACATTTCCGCTATGGTCCTCCTCCTCTTGAAAATATGGAAACATTCCAGGGATCCTTGGAAGGAGGGTCTCGTAAACGCAAGAGCATGCCAACAAAAATGCCTCCTCCCATCACTCTTGAGGATTCCTCATCACCACCAGACAGACCTGAAGAACACAATGACATAGGCTCTTCCAGTCTCCCCTTGGTGTTCCAACAGCCAGCTCAGCCCAAGTACAGTTCCCAGATGATTGACCTCTGCAATTTTGGGTTTCAATTCTACAGAACTCTGGAGCATTTTGGAGCCAAGCCCATTAAGCAAGAACCAGTGAAGCCTAACATGGCATGGCCCAGTAGCCCAACATTCATGCAGGCTCCTTACCCTTATTATCCTAAAGTCCACCCTGGCTTAATGTTTCCTTTCATTGTGCCACCAAACCTTCATTTCAGGAACCCTTTTCAAATGAAAAGACCTGCAGAACCACCCTTCAGGAGGGCTGAAGTAAGAGAAAGTGGTGAGAACAAACAGAAAGTGGAAAGAGTAGATGTCAACCTTCAGATAGATGACAGCTACTATGTTGATGTGGGGGGTGAACAGAAACGCTGGCAATGTCCCATGTGTGAGAAGTCCTATACATCCAAGTACAATTTGGTCACCCATATCTTGGGGCACAGTGGCATTAAGCCACATGCTTGCACCCGGTGTGGCAAGCTTTTCAAGCAGCTGAGCCACTTGCACACGCATATGTTGACACACCAGGGCACTCGGCCGCATAAGTGCCAGGTGTGCCACAAGGCTTTCACTCAAACCAGTCACCTTAAGAGACACATGATGCAACACAGTGACATCAAGCCTTACAACTGCAGGATCTGTGGCAGGGGTTTTGCCTACCCCAGTGAGCTGAAAGCACATGAGTCTAAGCACGAGAGTGGACGAGAGAACATTTGTGTGGAGTGTGGTCTGGACTTTCCAACTCTGGCCCAGCTGAAGAGACACCTAACCACCCATCGTGGCCCTATACAGTACAATTGCACCGAATGTGATAAGACCTTCCAGTACCCAAGTCAGCTGCAAAACCACATGATGAAGCACAAAGACATCCGCCCATACATCTGCACTGAGTGTGGCATGGAGTTTGTGCAGCCCCACCACCTGAAGCAACACTCCCTGACTCACAAGGTAAGCCAGCTCCCACCTTGCATCTGAAGGTAGCACAAGGATTACAGGCTACTAAAGATACATATACTCCTACCTCCTAGGAAATGTGGCCTCTTGCCAGCTGCAGAGGCTTACGCAGAAACCCCAGCATTGCTGGCAGTAGTATAAGCCAGATGTCTTTGTCAGTCTTAAGAAAGCACACACAAACACAACTTTGTCACAAGCAGGAATTCAATTAAACCACCTGTATTACTTCCCCAAACTGGATTCATATCTCTCTGTTTCTTAGGGGTTTTTCTGGAATGACCTTCTGTAAAATAACATAATTTTGTAGATCTTTGTATAACCACCCCCCAATCCTGGAATTTTAAAAGATTTTTTTTACTGAAAGCCAGTTCTGCTACTTTGTTCCCTTAATTAAGAAGTAGATAGGTTTGTAGTGGACTGCAGCAAAAAAAAGTATGTTATTACTCATCAGATTTTGAAGAATCATTATAACGAGGCATTTAAAGACCAAAAAACCCTAAGAAAATTTCCCCTTTGTGCATATGTTATCCAGAATGCCAGTTAATAGAAATGGACAAGTAGGATCACAATCACAGCCAATTCATTTCAAGTGACAGTCTTGCCACTGCTGACAGTGGTGACAGCAGAGTCAGCTTAGGGTAGGAGCAAGCTTTGGAATATTTCCGAAAGGATTGCTTTCAAAAATAGGAAAAATGTAATTGTTCCATTCAAGATTTGAAATTAACTATCCACTTTTACAAGTCAAAACTTTTCACTTAAAAAAATTTTTGCTTCCAGATTTGCATATTTTTCCTTTAACGTTTGAATTTTGGCTTTCACAGGAAAAACATTAAAAATACAGAAAGCTACAGCACTTGAGTTTATAGTCACATATTCTTTGAAAACTTGACAATCTGTACTTGCACATTTGCTTTTTCTATTCTGCTTCATGTTTATAATTTCTGTTTTTCCCGGAGATTCCCTGGTCTTTGGATTTACCATGCAAGATTCCATTAATTGAAGACGTGGTAGTTCTTTTGTCACCGGAAATGAAGTGCCCCTGAGCCCTTAGAGAGTTTTTGCTGCTTTATCCACAGCTGCAGGTGGATTCAGCTGTGAATAAAAATTACAGTACTTAGCTGACTAAACACAGCCTCGTATCAGATGAGCAGACACTTGAAGCTGCTGGTGATGTTCAGTTTTAGCTTTGTAATTAACTGTGAAAACCACTGGCAGTCATTTCACGTCTTTTTAAAGAAGACCTGTGGAAGGAGCAATTACTCTTAGCACCTCACTAGTAAATCCTTATTACCTTCAGCAAGTTAAACTCTTAAGCTGTTTAGTAGCAAATTTTTTGATTTTTGTAGTATCTAAATCACTGTTTGAGAAGCTGACTGACTCATGGGTGTGAGTAAGCATATTGAATTATGCAGTACTAACTTGAGTGGATAGCATAAAAGATAATAAAAATATTCTATAAACCTCATATAAAATGAAATCATTCCGTTGGGGTTACTGAAAATCCCACTAAGAATAAACAGATTTTCCCTCTTCAATAAATGTAAGATATATAGTCTTATTTGGTGATATTGCTTGGCTACCCTCAGTTACTTCAGATTATTTTCTATAGCTTTCTTCAAAATAGGGCTGTACGTTTTTCATAATCCAGTTGTATTCAACTATTAAAGGCAAGCACTTTACTTTAGTCTTTTAACTGGTGGGATTTTATTCTTGTTCAATTAGTGTATACACGTGATCAAGCGTATACACTTAAGCAGCAGAGCTCTACAGGGAAGCTCTGACACTGACTGTCTCATTGACTTGTAAACAAACTTCATTATTTCATTAAGTTTACATTTTGTTTTACTTCTTTGTTTCTCAGAATCTTGTAAGAATTTGCCAGGAAAAAATACACAGACATCTATTACTTGAAAAAATGTTAAAAGTGAAAAAATTTATTATCAACTTCGCCAATGCAGAATGAATAATTCATAAGTTGCTGTGCTGGAGATTAAATTACCTAGAAAATTTTCAATCTACAGAATTTTTCTTTTTTTTTTCAGGGTGTGAAAGAGCACAAATGTGGAATTTGTGGCCGGGAATTTACCCTACTGGCCAACATGAAGCGACATGTCCTGATCCACACCAATATCAGAGCCTATCAATGCCACTTGTGCTTCAAGAGCTTTGTGCAAAAGCAGACTCTCAAGGCCCACATGATTGTTCACTCTGATGTCAAACCATTTAAATGCAAGGTAAGTGCATTTACCTACAGTATATTTCTCTGATATTATCATCTTCTGTTAAGGTAGAATTACAAAAACAAAACTTGTTAACACATGCTGCAGTTGCATTTAAATTAGCATAAGCCAGTCTGGTTTTCTTTCTTTATCCAGGTGCTGCTTATGTAGCACAAAATAATGGAGATAAATACCTGTGGTTTACTCCCTTTCCCTTCAATATCAGTAACTTTCATCCTCACATAGTTTTGGAGTTTTTTGCCTTGAGAGTATTTAAGTGCCACAGATGTTTGAAGACAATAAACATATCTGACATTTGCTTAGTACAACCATCCAAACAGAAGTCTAAGTGCTTTATAGCTTGAAACACTGACTAAAAGCATAAATTAAGTCATGCACCCTGCAGAGGATCATGGAAAAGCAGCAGCCACAACTTCACACAGTGATGCAATAGTTCAAGAAAGGTGTCAGAAAAAGCCATAGCAAAATACAGCTACAGAAGGGATTTGAATGGGCCAAGTATAATTACCAGACTGAAATTCAGGGTAGGACATCAGTATGCTAACAAAACAGCCTCTGAGACCATCTGGCCTTTCTACAATCCTGTGCAAATTCCAGTTTGCTGTTTTCTCCTAGTACTGGAGGCTGACATTCCCTTTCCATCCTTTCTTCTCCTCCCTCCCCACAAACCTTCAAGGCTTTCTTGACCCTGTTCACCTCTGATATATTCCTTATGAATTCATATCTATATTCTTACTCAGTATTGGATGTTACATTAGTTCTTTTGCTGCCTATCTGGTTCATTACTGTAGTCATACTTTGTAAACTCAAAGGTTGTAGATTTTTTTTCCTACTTTAATTTGCTCTAAGAGGGCTGTAAACACAGAGTGGAGCATATTACCCAGCTTATGCATAAGTAACTGAAGACTGATTTGGAAGCAATTTCTAGAACTCTTTCATCCTACATCTTTATGGTATTGAAGATTTTCTTAAAAGGAACATTTCATGGAGAAGCAGAGATGGACGAAAAAATGTAAATGGAATTATTTTCACTTGGAAAAATGTAGAACTTCAAAATATCATAGAAGTAGATGATATTCAATGCTAGTTTTAGTGAGAAAATATCAAAATGAATCTTTCTGACTTCACTATTTTGCTTTGTTAACTTCAAAGAATTTTACTTTGAAAAACTAGCAGCAAAGTCTTCCAAATTCAGTATTTTATTTTCATTTATGTCCTAATAAAATATTATGTTGTATAGTAGGGCTTACATTATTCTGTGTTGATAAAAGAATTTCTTTTACTGAAATTCTCTAGGATGTAACATGTCAGGTCTGCTGGAGATATTCATTCTTTGAGAACATCTGCAAACCTGCCCTTTTGTTCCCATTTGGTTGAAGTCCTCCTCTGACTCCTCAAACTTCAGAAAAGTAATTCAGTTTTTGGATCAGATTTTGTGGGTGCAGTATGTGGATCCAATGACTTTTTAGGTACGTGCAGATTAGCTGGAAGGTTGTGTTCAGCTCAGTATTTGATGATGATAGGCAATAGTTGGAACTGGGAAACACAGTATCACCAGTATGTTTTCCAGCCAGTAACAAAAGCCCTACAAAAACACCTGTTTTTCTTATTTTTTTACGTTTCTGTCCCCACCCAGTGTTCCTAGGAGGAAAGAAACAAGTAAGCACAGTGAATCTGTTTCTCGTATGGCTAAAGGGTTATGAATCAACATCAGTGCCCTTGAGAGTGAAGATTGCAACAATAAGCGAAGGCAGAATCAGGAATTGCTTTTCTGCATTAGGAATATCCTAACATCACCTGACAGAGCCCTCAAAATACTCTTGAAAGCAAATATTTCTGGCTGGTACTCGGAGGGTTAAGGCAATGACCAGATAGCAGCCTTTTGGCACCAAGCTCCTCCTCAGCAGAAGGAAGGATATAGCTGTATGAACAGCCTGCTTAACAATGGCTCACATGTCCCCGGGGAACCGCCTGCAAATAGATTTCATCTTGCTTTCTCTTGTACTTTTCAAAGCTTCCTGTTTTCTCACGGTCCTTTTGGACAGTTTACAGTCATTCTCCCTCTCCTTCTTTCTTTGAGGAAAGGAACACCCTTCTTATGAAGAAAAAAAAAAAAAAGAAGAAGAATGCAAGGGAAAGAGAGCACAGCAGTAGCCTTTATACTTCACCACATGCTATGGTTTTCTTTACCTTTTTCTCACAGCGAAAGAAAACATAAGCTTTCCTATGTGTCTAATCACAGCTAAGCACAGACTATCAGAAGTGAGAGAGTAGCAAATAGTTGTCCCTTCTGTTTCCTCATCCAGCTGCAGCCTGGATCTCTGTTTGATTTTCCTCTGAAGAGTGAACTTGTCTGTAGCATTTAAAGGCCTGAGCCCATGTTCTCTTGTTTATGTCTGTTTAAGAAAAACAAGACTAAAGAGTTATGAAGGTTTTACACCAACTGGTGCAACAGTACTAATTCTGATTTGTAGAGAAAGGTTCCATGAAATTTACTGTTGCTTTTAATGCTGAATTAATCAGTGTTTCAGACCTCCAATAAAGGATGCAACAGATTTTTCTTCAGCCCGGATAAATACACTCTGCAGCAGATGTTTTGAACTCCACTTTTTTCCCCTTCTAAAACTGTGTGTTTTAAACAGGAGTTGAAACCAAAGAAAATGTGAGAGAGAAGTACTTTGAGAAGAAACAAAACAGGCTGACAAATTTAGAAGGACAATACTTCATGTGCTGAAGGAGGAGAACAAAATCTAGGGTTGAACTAATGTAGACATTTTCTAGCAAACTATACTGAAGTCCATTTCACCAGCCAGTGCTATGAAGTCTGTTCAGCAGACTTGTAGCTGAGGTGTTCCTCTTCAAGACTTTAAATTTATTTTGCCTAAAGTAGACAGCCCAACAGAAACTCCACAGGTAAACCATGTTGTTCCTGATATCCCAAGGTCTCTTGCATGAACTTCTCATCTCCCTGAGTGCTATGGTGCACTGTGATGAGTTCTGCTGGAGCTCCCTTCCATGCAGCTCTCTCAGGGTCATCTTTCACACTCTGCTCATCAGTGCTCACAAGCCTGTCATGTCACAGAGAAAGAAAATCATGTATAATCTTCTGGTTTGATTTGCAGACTCAGGTTTTTCATTGAGCATTAGCTGTGTACTCCAGCTACATTTGAGTTGGGGTCTTCCAGCATATGAGAAACCTACTTCCTTTTACTTTTGGATCATAGATATTCATCTGAAAGGTGTCTTCTACCTTTTTAAAAGGACCAGTAAAACAGCAATTATGCCACAAAGACCTATCATTCCAAAAAACAATTTTCCTATCTGCATTTCTTTAATTTTCCTGCCACACCTCTGCACTCTAGTACCATTTCCTCAAGTTCCCAGAGGAGATTTCAGGGCAAGAACATCTTACACATCTCTAAGATGTGTCTGACTTTGGGAAATGGAAAACCTGTCAGTTTTATTCAGAATCGCAGAATTTTTATGCTGTAAAGAACTATCCTTTACCAAGTCCCTGTCTTTTCAGTATGAAGAAAGAGAAACAAACATTGCCTTGATGGAAAGAAACTAATGCTCCTCCTAGATCAATTTTAGTACTCAAGACCTTATAAAGATAAGGATTTGCATGCAGTACTTTAGCCACTCATCTATTCAACATGATTTTCCTTGGTTACCAGTTCAGAAAGAGAAGACCTAGCTATAGAAAAGCAAGTTCTGGTGACAGCATAGGCCAGCCACAATACAAGCAGATAACCAGAAGCCTTTGGCAAAGAGGTGTTAGAGAGATATTATTGTTGACATTCTTGTAGCAAGAGTAATATTGACATGTTATAGGTTGTTCCAGCAGCTGTCAAGATACAATCAGCTGCTGTTATTCCTTGCAAATTTTCTGTGCTCCTCAGTACTTCTCCTCTGTTTCCTCCCAGCAGTTTCTAAGTTGTTTTTTGGTTCCATCATTTTTCTGAGCATAAACAAGCTTGCATATTATCTTTGTTTGAATGTAAAGAAGACAGTATTCTTTCCTCAGTGGATGGAAGATATCTTGGAAACAGATATTGTGCTTTTAAAAATTAATTATTCATTTTCTGTAGCTATTTTTTTTCCACCAGCTGTCTTCTCTAACACTTTGCTGATAAATTTATTTACTAGAACTTTCATTTTAGCAAAATCACAGACAGAAAATCACAAAAGGGTACATATGCAGCTGAAGAAATAATTTTTTTAAAAGCTAGTGAATGTTTTCAGACTCCTTCTTTTTGCAGCACTGACTCAGCTCTAGTTTTTATTTTAAAATAGTACACCTGTTAATTTTTGTATTAATGAACTAATGATGAACTAATGAATCATTAATGAATTAATGATTCAATTTTCCCTTGAGAGAGGGTTTAAAACACAAAGCGTGCAGTATTGTGTCTCCAAGGATCCTTTCACTATCCACATTTCATCCAGATCTTCCAGGTGATGACTTTCTGAATTTAAATCTGCAAGTTCTGTATCAGGTCTTCTGTAATACCCAATAAATAAAATCAGAATTAAAAATTATCTGGTGGAGTCTTAGTAATTTCTGTTTAGTAATTGTCTACCGGCTGGTTACCCTGCTAGATGGAGGCTTCAGTTACTCAGTAATGGTGATTCTGGCTCATATAGTAATAAAGATATTTTAAAAAAAATTAAAATCTGATGGCAAAACAAGTCAGGGGGAAAAAAAAAAGAAGAAGAAGCAGAAAGCAAACACAGAAGTTTGCAGAGGATGGAAATAGCCACTTGAATGTGAATAAAGTTATAAATCCTGTTAAGGAAAGACCAGAAGACAAGTAAGACTAGATGCCTGTGATAGTGATGCCAAACTCTCATGTCTTAAGAAAACATAAGAGCCCAGACTACAACAGGACCTATCTAAATAAACAACAACAATGAATAAAACCCACCCTCATTGTTCCATCAAAGGGAAAATTGCACGATCAATGGCTTGAGCTGGCAGGAACATGCTTCAGGGAAAGCTGAGTCATTCTTGCAGCCTTATGACTGTTTAAATTGCACCTTACTCACCAGGGACACTGAAACACAGAAGTTGAAAAACAAAAGATAAAGGGATCAGAGGAAAAAGGCATGAGCAAGAAACACAGGAAAACAAGCAACTGCTTTTTCTAACTTTAAGCAAAATGTGCAGCCACTTAATTTCCACCTAAACAGAAGAAGTATTCTGCTTGACTGTTTCACAGAAACCCTTAATTGGTTTTATTTTGTAATTCCATCTCTGCCTGACATTGTTCTTGATTAAAGGCTAGAAGTATAAACTACAAATGAAATTGTTCACCAGGGCAGAAACTTGTACTTTAAATCTCATTCAAGTTAAGAGCCTTTCAGATTACTCTGTTAAGTCTTTCCCCTCCTTACAACAACATTGACTGCTTTTGGGGAATCCTTGACTATGTGTCCCAGTCACCAATATTAAAAAATATCTGCAGTACAGAATGCCTTAGATACTCCGCCATATATTTTTGTCTGTAGGATTTTTGCCTGGAACTTTGAAAAACCTATTTCAGCCAAAAACTGCCAGGTTTAAGTTGAGAACTGTAGGTCTTATTTATTTTAAAAATGTTGTCCTTGAAAATACTGCTTCAAACTAATAATTTCCATTTTTATCATTTTTACAGCTATGTGGAAAGGAGTTCAACAGAATGCACAATTTAATGGGACACATGCATTTGCACTCAGATAGTAAGCCATTTAAGTGCCTCTACTGTCCCAGCAAATTCACCTTGAAGGGGAACCTAACCAGGCACATGAAAGTCAAGCATGGGGTCATGGAAAGAGGATTTCACTCTCAAGGTAATAATTTTCAGCAAGTTTATTCTCTGTGAGATCTTAGTTTATTATATGTATATCAGTAAACACAAATGGGCTTATACAGATCCACCAACTTGTGCCATAGATCCAATGTTATTGCAAGAGAGCGAATCCCACAAGCCTGTGAAGTTGTTATTACCTATGTTACCTACGTTATACATAGGTTATTACCTATGTATATGTGTTACGTATAAGAAATCCCCAATAAATCATAAAATAACACTAAATTGACAGAAACAGAAAATCTATAACACTTATGGTCATTTCTTGTTGCTTATTGGCTTCCAGTCTGGAACGGGGATGGAATTCCCAATGGATCTGCATTCAGGAGCCTTGATCATTCTGTACTGTATTGACATAGCTGGTGTCAGATGAAGGCCATAGGCTCAAGATCCCATGTACAAAGAAGCATGTGAACAGGAGGAGATATTCCTCCCCCATCTCAAAGTATAAGGATTTTTGACTACCGAGGGTATTCTGCAAAATATTTCCTGTCTGCTACCTACCACATATGCTTCCTGAAGTCATCCTCATGTGTGTACACATGTCAAAGCTATCAAAAGAAGTGGTGGAATTAGGGAGAATTTTTTTGAGGTTTTGGGTACCCAAGCCATGTTTTTAAAGATTTTGCAGATAAATAATTCTTTAATGGGAAAGATTTCTTGCTGTTCCTCATATTCAAGCTTTAGGGTAGCCCAGCACATATTTGAAACACTTACTCTACTGACATTTGGTGTAAAGTTTATGAAGACCCTAATGGCTAATGAAAGAACTGTTTTTTCTGTAAATCTCCTACAGCACCGTGCTAGTTAGACAATTACTTGTATTTGGAGATTACCTAAGAACTTTTCATTGTACAGAGATTCTGCAGCCCTTGAGGCTTATCAGATACAAGACAATTTTTGAGGTCTGACACCTGTTAAACCCTTTTAACAAATACAGCTTGTTGCAAAGTAACATCTGCTATCTAGTGAGACTGCATAGATCCTTCAGAAATTGGATTCAATTACTGAGGGGAAAATGCAAACCAAAGAAAACAAAAGCAAGTAAAATAGTGACTTTCATAGGTATTTGCTCTTGGGTGAAATCCTCACCGCCTATTGTCACTAGTCTTGAGTGAGGCTGGACTATGCCTGCAGTATCTGAATTCTTTTCAATATATCCTGATGATGTTCGGAGCATATTTGAATCCACAGATGCCTCTTGGAGAATATGTATTTCCAGCAAGAGGGAAGACACTGATGAATACTAAGACAAACCAGATCCAGGACTAGATGCAGATTTATACTACACCACTCAAAATCATTATTTGTTTATAATGATCTCCTCAAGCTGTAGTACTATTTAGTGCACAGAGCTATTCAGTTGATTGATTTCTCCGTGGATGAAAGAGGAAAAACTAAGGAGAGTCATAGACTCCTGAGACTGTTGTTTTTTCAATTTTAAAGTATTAACTTTGAACCACAGTGTCCATAGAATAAACACATTAACATATTCTTAGTCTCTTCCACTCCTCTGAAAAATAAGATACAAAACCTGGTACTTGCATTATAGACTGTGATGCCTTAGATCCAAGTTTTTTTTTAAAAAAAGAATAGAAAGGAGGAAGTGAGTAGGTTAATTAGCAAAATTCAGTTTACAAAAGGCCACACCACTTCACTTTTCTTCCCAGCTGCATCATCCAGAGTCTGGCATGTACAAAACAATATTTTGTGTGTCCTAAACTGGCTGTGAAGTGTATACAATAGCACTTCTTTTTACAGCATCTCAAAGGAGATGCCATGAGATGTAAACAGTGAAGTACTTGGAGATAGCTGGATGGAAGACAAAGGTGAAGTATGAAATACAAAGCCACCTCAGATTTTGGTTTTTAGCCATGTATCAAGTAGTAAAATTAGTATATATATAAATTTTTCCCTTTTCTCCTCCCCTCAAACCGCTACAAGGTTTTGGAAGAGGAAGGATTGCTCTGTCCCAGACAAATGTCTTGAGAAGCTTGGAACAGGAAGAGCCATTTGACCTTTCCCAGAAAAGACAAGGGAAGGGAATTTCATTTCATTCTGATGGTGAGAGTGCCAAGGGAAGCTCATGCCAGGAAGAAGAGGAAGACAACTGCTATGAGGCAGAGCAGTACAGCCCTGCCACGTACCATCATGATGACAACAAGCTGTACACGGCTCAAGATCTCTCTGGCAAACCTGAGTGCATGATGAAGGACTTCAGAGAGTCCTACTGCAATGAGAAGGAAGAAGTGTTAAGTGAGGGAGGACTGGGGAAAAGAATAGGAAATTCAGACAAAGAGGAGAGAAATGAAGAGGGAGAGCCGGCAAACAACAAAGAACATCTCAGCTTTAGATCCTTCGAAAAGGCCAGACTCGGTCACTCTCTCTCTGATTATTTGTATTTCAAGCACAGGAACAAGAGTTTGAAAGAATTGCTGGAAAGAAAAATGGAAAAACAAACAATGCTTATAGGCATTTAAAATGGACATTTAAAAACAGCTGGAAAATGGCAACCAAATAGATTTTAGCGTGACCTGTAAGCTACCAAAGCCTGGAAGTCTGTAGTAGTCTTTAGAAATAAATAAGCCAAATTATTAAAAATAATTTAGGGTAAACCACATATATTGCAAGACTAAAACAGCTCGAGTTCACCAAGAAATGCAATAGATACTGAAAAATAACACTTTTATATTTATCCATTTGATGTATAACAGACAATGGGTTGGGTACAGAAGTTTACTTCCTATTATATGGGGATAGATACTTACATGCAATTTGCTACTTAGCAGAAAGCAACATACTTTAGCATCTGATTTATTATCTGACTAAATATATATGAACACTTCTAACCATATGCCTCAAAAATATCTGAAAATACTTAGTATTTCACATTACAAGCCAGAGTAATATTAAACATGGCATGCATCAAAATGCTGTCAACATTCAGAACTAACACAGTCCAAATACTTTGATTTCTTGAAGTGACTCTTAGTTCAAGTACTTACAATGAGAAATGGGAAACAAAGTAACAAGAAATACTACTGTCTTGGGAGTCACTAAAGGACAGCTCTATAAGGCTTTGAAAGGACTGGAATTTATTACAAAAACTAGTCCTCTGGCACAAGGAATGTTTGTGCTTTGCTATGTTTCAGCCAGTATGGGAGTATTCAGAAATTCTTGAAGTGAAATAACATAGATTGTGTTGACATTTTGTTCTACTGCCTGCTCAGATCAATACATTTGCTGGGCAGCACACGTATGCAGTATTCACAGTCTCACCACAGTTATACATAACACAGTATAAGTAATTTCATTGAGAAAATGATGCCGTTTTGCCATTTATCTCTTCCTTTTATCATGACTAGTAAGGATAATTTTGAAATACACAGATCTGATCAATTTTTGTTTCAGAAGGTAAAAATAGCCCTTATAGAACAAGCAGTACCTCACAGAGGAAAACTTTCATCTTATTGGAAATGTTCTCTTACGAACACATCTTGAGCAGTAGGCTGCAGGCCTTTCAGATGAATTTCACTCATGCTAAATTTACGGAGTCAAACCCAGCTTTTCATCCTCTGATTCCCATACAATTACAAGTTTATAACAAACGTGAAAAGATATATTCCATTAAACTTTCCGTTAATTGCATGAATACTTTGAACAGCATATAAGTTCCTGCATCTTCAAGAAAGAAGAAAAGCAGCCCTGCACCATCCTACTGCTTGCACGGAAATAAAAATTTAGTTAGTCATAAAATCTGTCCAATGCCCTTCGGACATCCCAGGTCAAAAAGTTAAAATCCATATATATGGTACATCTCTTTCAAATATTCTTACCTTCTTCACTTACCTGCCAAGTTCTTGATTTGAAACACATTGCAGTCATGCTCTCTATATAGCAAGTTATAATTAAATATAGTTGTCTACTTATGGCTTGCTAGCATGAGTCATGTAGCTGCTGCTCTCTGCCCCTATAAAAAACCACACCCCTTTCAAACTAATGATCTTCACACCTACCAGTTAATCAGCATTCACAGGGCAAAGTCTTTATTCCTAATATAAAACTGGATTTTTGTAGTCTGAGGTTGCAGACGGTGTTTTCCTCTTTCAAGGTTCAAACATGGCATAACACATGCAGAAATTAATGCAGAAAAAGCCGTTGATAAAAGGAACGGTAACATCCAGACGACTCTTCTAAATTAACTCTATGTCTGATGTGCGTATTTTTAAAAATAAAAAAGTTATACCAAATTGCACTGGAGCGTAGGTCACTTTAAACCTAGAGTTTAAAAAGTCTTTGAAGTGAGGTGTGTTTTAGAGGTACATAGTCATGTTTCTTCAGGGATGAACTGTTTTATCATCAACATTCCTCTTCCTTGCTTTAGCTGTAGGATGATGCCTATTGGAAAAGGAGCCATCTTTCTTTCAAGGAAGACATTGTGGTCAAGCAAAAAAACTAGAAAATTTTTGAAATAATAAGGACAACTGTATTCCCTCTTAGACTATAGGGGAGATGATCAGGTAGAAATTCAGCACGGTCTAGCAACTGGTCCCACAGAAATGGGAGCAACTCGTTTAGTTAACTTCTTGGCACTAACTTGTCTCTGCCAGACAAAAGCTCCCATTTGAGCATGTACACAGTCAAGAGATGGGAGTCACTAACTCTTAGAATTGTCTCCCTCTTGGTGGTGTAGTTTCCAGTTGGGCACAGTTCAAGATCAGTACACTCCACCTTTCCAGACATATTAGTTCCCATCATAAGATGAACAAGCAAGGAATCAGGAAACTCTTCACAATTTCTAGAAAGGTGATCGTGCAGACAGGTTGAATTTAGCAAGTCGTTCACGTCCTTCACTGCTGTGTTGGGTAAAGCAGGAAGGTACACAGCCTTTCCACTGCAAAGTCTTGCTGTCTATTCATTGGAAAGTGCTATGGGACAGCTAGACAGTCCTTATCAAGAAAGAAGCAAAGGATTTCATATCAATTGCAGTCCAGACAAAAGGAGCAAAGGAGACATTTTCAGCAGAGTTCAGCTCCCAAATATCAAAGGATGTGTTCTACCTGGGTTTCAGCAAAGTCTTTGATACTATCTATCATGGCATTCTTATGGAAAAGCTGGCAGTTTATTGCTTGGGCCGATGAACACTTTGCTTGGGTGAAAACCTGGCTGTATGGCCGGGCCTAAAGAGTGGTGGTTAATGGAGTTAACTGCAGCTGGCAGACAGTCACTGATGATGTTCCCCAGGGGTCAGTACTGGGCCCAGCCCTGACTAATGTCTCTATTAAACATCTGAGTGAGGGGATGGAGAGCCCCATCAGTCAGTTTGCAGATGACACGAAGCTGAGTGGGAGTGTTGATCTGCTGGAGGGCAGGAAGGCTCTGTAGAGGGATCTGGACAGGCTGGATCATGGGCCAAGGCCAGTGGTGTGAGGTTCAACAAGATCCAGTGCCAGGTGCTGCCCTTGGGTCACAACAACCCCAGGCAGCGCCACAGACTGGGACAGAGTGGCTGCAAAGCTGCCCAGAGGAAAAGGAGCTGGGGGTGCTGGTGGCAGCAGCTGAACATGAGCCAGGGTGTGCCCAGGTGGCCAAGAAGGCCAATGGCATCCTGGCCTGTACCAGCAATGGTGTGGCCAGCAGAACTAGGTCAGGGATTGTTCCCCTGTGCTCAGCACTGGAGAGGCCACACCTCAAATCCTGTGTCCAGTTTTGGGCCTCTCACTCCAAGAAAGATAGTTTGGTGCTGAAGTGTGTCCAGAGAAGGGCAACAAAGCCAGGTAACAGAGCCAGACATCATCCCTGGAGGTGCTCAAGAAATGACTGGATATGGCACTTAGTGCCATGTTCTAGTGGGCCAGGTGGTGACTGGTCAAAGGTTGAACTTGATTATTTTAGACATCTGTTCCTATCTAAATGATTCTGTGATTTTGTGATTCTGCAGCCACAAAAAGTATGTCTACTGGAAGCATGCAGTCCAGAGTTTCCTTACAGACCTTGTAAGAGAATGTGCCAGATGTGTCCTTAGGAAAGGAAATCATTGCAGACAGTTCTGGGTTGTCTAAATGGTTAATCCAAACTCTTTCAACCACACTCACTGCAGTCAATTTACCTACTTCTACAGCTGCAGTTCTCACTAGAGCAGAAGCACCTGACAACCACATACTGACAGATGGAAAGCAGTAGTGGTTCTCAGAATGGCAGTACTATTTGCAAATAATTCATAATGTGAACCCTTTTTCATTGCATTTTTCTAGAAAGCAGAACATTTCTTCACAATGAGACTTTCAGATTCTGCCCAGTCACAAAGTCACACTAAGTTAATTCACAGACACCCAAGTCTAAATCATGTTAGAGCAGTAAAAACTCATCTAAAACTGTAAATTATGAATAAGAGAAATTACAAAAAAATTATTACTGAGGTAAGGTGACAGTGCAAAGTGACCCAAGAAGAGTAGTTAGGAGATGATAGACCTCCCTAATGTAGAACATAATGCAAATGTGTCTAAGACACTTGTTACAAAGAGGCCTCAAGGGACAAATTAAAAGCGAAATAGCAGCTTTCATTGTGAAGCACCTTGCTTTTCAAACATAAGTTATTTTCACACTATTTACATTGGCACTGCTTTGGGAACAGACAGTAACAGCCTTTGCTTTTTAATAGCTTTGAAAATGCTTTATAGAAATTTGCTCTCATAATGAAGCTATTTCCCATTTGTAATTTTCAAGGGATTAGCTTCCTTATTTTGCCTTGTGTAGAGGCTCACAAGTCCAGTAGAGACATTGCCTGTGTCCTGGACATTGGGGGATATATTTTCTTCTTTTTCTCACTCCTAATGTGAGTTTATCTAATTTCTTCTAACTATGTTGTGGAAAAAAAAGTATTTATCTTGCTTTTGTGCTCTGTTATTTGGGTTTTCAGTTTATGGGGACACACAAAACTAAAGCCCAGTCTCCACCCTCTCTATATAAAACCACATTTATACCATTCCTCTGCATTGCTATATGCAGCCTTGTTTCATCCTTTCAGAGAGCATTACAGCAAATAAGAGTTCTTACAAACTTGTACAGCCGAGATACTTCCAGAAGTCAAGCTGAGGAAAGGTAAATTTGCCCTACCATAATGAGTCTGGGCAAGTGAAGGTATGTGATTTGTTAAATTAGAGGCTTTTCTGAATTTAAGGGTGGAAGGGAAAGTTCTGCAAGGCACTTTGTAGTACCGAGTAGGTGGAGGAAAAAACAAAAGCTGGGCTAGTAAAGTTTAAGGGTGAAGATAGACAACATATTTACGGGGAAAGCGAAGTTGTATGTGACCTTGGAACAAGGTGTTTTCAGTCTGACCACAAGGACTCAGCCATCTCCTTGTGAAACTGAATTTTCCTGGCTGCCAGACAGCCTACAGCTTGTGAGGGCAAAGACAGGTGGTCTGTGTTCAGAAGCTCAAAGGGTAAAATACTTTATGATAATATTATGATTAAAGTTCATCCTGTAGTGTTTCATATAAAACAAATTACTGGAAAGACCAAGTAATGCTACTACATCCACTTTTTTACAACTCTGTGTTTGTCTACTACCTGTGCTTTGATTTCTCTCTTCATATGGTGCTGCTGGACTCTGCTGTTTGGAGTGTACAGTTAAGAAGTAATATAAGTACTGTATTTATTATTTCTAGAAGTTTCAATAATTATTAACAGTTTTGAAAACGTCATGTCTGCTTAGCTGAACAAGATGTAACAGAGCTAACATTTTGTACTTCTAACAGATTTTGCAAATAATGTGTTGCATATTTATTTCATGTAGAACATCGAGTTCCTATTTAAAGCCATGGCTCATGAAGTGAATCAACTATATGTGAATCTTTAGTTTCTGGCTTTCTATCTCAATAGTAAAAGCATGTATGATGTATTGTATTAATTTAAGCAAATAAATACGTACTGGAGAAGCTGCTGTACTTTGTCTTGAAATCGATCTGGAGTTCTTGGCATTCTAGGTATTTTATATGGCAAATGCATGGGTCTGGTCTGACAAGGTCATTCTTCACTGAACAGCCCTGAAGAGTGGCTCTTGTAAAGGGAAGGCTAAAACAATGATGGAGGACTAGTTAGAAGATGAGCAGAAGAGCTGCCAGGTCCTCTAAGGCAGAGAGATTACTTCATTTTTACAGACTACATGGAGGATGTAAAAAATACTCTGGAGTGATTAGGGTATTTGTCAACTTGGCTTCAGACAAGCTAAAAGAGAAAGATCTTTTTCTTAGAGATTTTTCAAAGAACTGTGTCATGTAAAAACAGAGGAAAAAATAACCAGATGTATTGTAAGAGTGAAGTTAAGAAAATAGAAATACTATTATGGCTTAAGGAATAAGCAGAAGACTGAACTAAGAGACTTAAAATTACTTTTTCTAAAGGAAGGAATCACTTTTAAATACCAATTAACCTCTTGAATTTGTTTCTTTTGATAAGATCCCGATTGGATTGGCATCACCAGACCACAGTGAACATTTCAAACTGTTTTTGAGCATAGAGAAAGCAACTGGAATGTTTGCTATAAGATAAGTAATATCAAAAATAGATATTCTGTTTCTAATTTTCAGAGGTATATGCATTAAAAAGTGGAAGAAGGCTTATGCAAACACTAGAAATACATGCCAGAGGCTAAAAAAACCCAGAACTAAGGCTTTGTTTTCTTCCCCATTTTCTTTTGCTTTCCCACATGTTTTGATGGTAGATAACAACTACGGTTAGGATTATAGGCTACCTCTACACTAGGTAGATGAGAATATGTTGGAGAGTGACCTAGTTCATTCCCATGTGACTCAGTATCAGTGAATCTCAAAGTTTCTCCTTTGTCAGTCACAAAAATATGATTTAGAAAAATATGTTTGGTGTTTTTCACAAACTTAGTTCAAAACTGAGCCATGTTCACTTATGTTTTCACTTATGTTTTCAAACTATCAGAAACTAAGTAGAAGAGAAAGAGGGCCTCTCAGACATTCCCAGGGGGCATTTCTGTGACTGTAGTGACGTGTTGAAAGGCCCAGAGTATCTAAAGCCGAATTAATACACAACCTCTTGCCAAATTTACCCCATTAATACACTCTTAGGCTCATGTAGTGTGATACAGCTAAATGTATTTGCCCACTGATTCGTAAAGCAAAAATCTGACCTAAAAACACATGCAGGATGTCAGTAATTTCAGCACCTGCAGATGATGAAACACTGCTAATGCTGCTTCCATGTATGATAATGTCTAATATGATGACGTATGCTGTATGATGGATCATATAGCATAAGTTTCCCTAATGATCACCTGTGATGAAAGCACACCTGAACAGAGAACAGACACATTATGAATAAGACTTCTTGTGTCCTAGCATTCTGATTACCTCTCTGAAAAAATACTTTACATCTATCCCATCATAGAAATGATTTAATTTGGATGAAGCCAGACTTTCCCTTTAGTGAATTATTTCCTGTACTGAAATATTTCTTGCAGTGGGCATATTTTATTCAAAAGACCTCTATCAATTTACATCAGTAGAGAATGTTGGCTTATGCTTTTGGAGTTGGGATTCTCTGATTGTACTGTGCTTTTTTCAGTATTTAAATACCCTTACACTTCTGAATGGAAAATCATTGAAGAATAAATGATGTTCAAGACACTAATTAGCCAACTAGAAATGTGTTGTAATAAAATGACGATGGAGTTGTGTGAAAACTAGAAAGGTGTTTCTACTTTGTGGAGAGCTATTATGAAATTAATGGAGATAGGAACTGTCTAAAAATGTCAGAGGAGGTGTCACATAAATGTCTGTAAAAGAAATATAGTTATACAAGATAAGTGGCAGATATAAACCCAGAAGAATATTTATTGATACAGAGTGATACGTTGCAAGAGAATTCTGCAAGTTGCTTTATTCTTTACAGAATTTCTACTAGAAATAATGGGACTTTTCTAGGAACACTAAATGGTAATCTTTTCTATCTGTTTCAAAGGCCAAGACGATTTTTCAAAATCAGTTTATAAAGCTAGCCAACAACATAAATATAATGACAACTGACAATAGTGGTAAACTCTTTGCTATGAAGAAAGTTACACTAAAATTGAATCAGTATTTTGCCTAGTACAATCTATCCTGGAAGCCTGTGAGAGCAACACCAAGATCAGACAAATCCAAAATTATATAGGTCTGATAAACATGCATGCAGACACCGCCTGGAAGCTTAGGAAGAAATATGATCTTAGGTAGAAAAAATTAAAAGCCACTCCCTAATGAGTGTTTTTATTAAAGCTACTACATAGCAAATTCTAAAAGGATTGTATGAGGCAGACTTCACATGAACAGGCAGTTAAGACCAGACACCAGCGAAACTAATTCCACTGAAATATTTTCTACAGAAATGTCTGGGGTTGCTCACGACCACAGTGGCTCATACATGTTTGTTACCAGCACTCTGTGGGAGCAACCACCGCCAGCCAGCTGGCAGAATGGATCATGAGGGAGGCTTGTGCAAATGTCACCCATTACACTGCAGCTAGTTCATTTGAAACATATTATCCCCAGGTTAAGCAAACCTGCCTGATTTCACTCTGAAGAGGATGAGGTGCCTGTGCGGCCTGTCCAACCCACTCTTTTGTAACGTGCAGCTGTGAGACAGAAATATTTTAAATAGTTGGACCCATTTCACTAATGAACATCCGATGAGGAGATGCACTAGCATTCCTTATTTCAGCAGTGACATCAATAGTCTTCCTACCTGACTTGTACTAGCAGATCCAATACCTATACAGCACGAAACCACCCCACTACTCATACCTGTTGGATAATGTAGGGCCATTGAATATCCTTTGTGCTAGTAGTCTCATTGTGGGAGTCTAACTACCTTACAGATAGTTTGACCTATTTCCTCAGTTTCTTTCAATCCCATACTTACAGATTTATTTTATTCTAGAGCTTTAATTGTGAATTTTTAGGCTTTCATGTAGAGCCAATATTTGTATAGATCCTATTATGCATATAGAGGAGAGTGAATAACTAAGTGCATGTGTTTTTGACAGATAGTGGCAAAATAATAAAATACATTTTCTTATTCTTCTGCTTTTTAAAAAAATTGTTTTTTTTAAAAAAATGTTTTTTCTCTTTTCATTTTACTTGCTCTCATTAACTCCGTAGGACCCTAGTGCTTAAACCACCTTTTTACAGGGGATTCTAAGTGGTCAGGATGATCTCTGAGAACACTGCTGTGGAGCCATTTCTATCCTTTCCTTAGGAAACACTTGAAAGAGAAAAGAACAGCCCAGTGTGATGGATGAGCAGACAGAATGACAGACACAGGCGTACTCACCATTTTCAAGAGACAGTATTGTGAGCGCAGTACAATAGTCCTTGTTTTGAAGCAAAATACAGATTTAATCAATTTTAGATTAATTTTAAAAAACTATTTCAGGGTTTGCACTTTTCAGATTACAGAGTGAATATGTGAGTAACAACACAAAGACAGAACATACAGCTTTGCACAGAGTGGTCAAAATTGTTAATCTCGTTTTTATTTTTGGATCTCATAAATTAACGGTCTAGTCAGCCAGAGTATATTTATAATGCACCAATTTCCATATGTGAGATTTTTCAAAGACGAACGAAAAAAGTCTCTTTGGATTGACTGCAACCATAAAATCCTGC
The DNA here is from genome assembly GCA_013397795.1 of Orthonyx spaldingii. NCBI lineage: Eukaryota > Metazoa > Chordata > Aves > Passeriformes > Orthonychidae > Orthonyx > Orthonyx spaldingii. Next base: position 1,010,044 of record VZTJ01006138.1, on the reverse strand, counting down.
AATAAGATTACGAAGAGCGGTCTCATCTTGTTCCTATCATCCCAAAGCAACAGCTTTATAAAAAAACATAGCCAGAAAAGTTACACTTGCTCTTGTGTATACAAGGGTCTGTTGTACAGTTAAAGATCCGTTTGCCAAAAATTGTCTGTCACCATCTATTTCTGCAACTCAAGCACCTCAATTACGGTGCTCTCTAAAGGAAAGGAGCAATTACTTGTACATGAGAAAATATCCCTATCTTGATTTTTGTTTTCAAGTGTCTTCAACTTTTCACCTTAAAATCTCATCCCAAATAGCCATGAGTCATACAAAGAGTTTGGGGAGCAGGGAAAAACAGCATAATAATTTTGGAGGTCTACTTGATTAATAAAATATATAATCTTACCAATATTAAAGGCCTTCCAAACTGTATAGTAAACATTCCTAAAATTTCTTCTGTTTTAAAGTTGCTTTATGTTGTTAGCATGAAGACAAGGTCTAGTTACCCAGCAAGCAGAAAGCTGTCCTACACTGTTCAAACCTGAAAGCCTTCCAAAACCATTTAATTAAATATGTACTTTTCAAGTCTTACACTGCATTTTTTCTTTGCTATATTGTACTATCCCTGTTCTGACCCTCCCGCCACTTTATGATTCAGTTACACAAGAGGATGCCTGGAGGCAAGGTCATCAGAAAAACCACATCTCCCTTGCCCTGTAACCCTCCCTTCTCCAGCCAAGGAGTCTCCTGCGTTTTCCAAGCTGGTTATGGAAAAAAAACCTTTTCATCTTGGTCTTGTGGGGTATAGGTCATTGCAGTCAGGTTTGTGGGAGAGACATGAGGCTTTTCCCCTCTATGACAGAGGGTCACAGGCTTCGAATAGACCCTGTGGCTCCCAGGGAGAAAGTGGTCAGTGTTGCCCTCTGGCATACAGCAAAATTGGGATCAGCCTCACGCTAGGGTAAAAAAGGATTGAAAACGTGTACAAAAGAGAACTATGTCTGTACGCCATGACTACCATGAGTCAGCACTTATAATTTCTCCCATAACGCTCAGTCTGAGCGGATGCAAGAGATAGGGTCTTGGTTAGATCTGCTCTGTACATTGGCTAGAATTATTTTAGGAAATGTACCTTTCAGGAGAGCATGAATACACTCAGTGGCAATCAATTATGTTGAAAACCAGCCCCATAGCTCCATCAGGGGAGAAAAATGCAGTCATAACTGAGATGGAACTGTGTATTTCACTTCTTCTAGCTCCTCCCTTCACTTAGCTCTACATTAATTTTCTCAGGTCCTTCACCACTGAAGGCTACAAGCCATTCTCATAACAACTCAAGCAACCATTTGACAAGGATATTCAGTCCTTGTCCTCCCTTTCTCATTTTACTGCTATGGGTTTCCACCATCTGTAAGCAAACATACCAAACCCTCAGCTTTAGCTCCAAGCTCTGGGGAAACAGCACTTCTTCCGTTCAGCTCTCCTGAATGTCTCTCTCCATCTTGCTGCTCCCTCAGCAAGGGGACTGACCAATCTCCCTCACTGAGTGTGTGAACTCTCTTGGTTTCTGTGCTGATGGAGATATTTGAAGCAATTTCTTGACCATCTCCTCACACCTTCTTTATTTCTGCTACCCTGTGGGTGTTTGACTTTACAACCTGAATAACATCCTTTTCAGGTATACATTTAGTTGCTACGGAGGTCTCCTTTGTGAGAGGAGGAATAGCATCACTTGCCTCAAGGGCCATCAGCTGTCTTTTCTAGTAATCTTTTTTCCCCCTTCTGCTCTATCTTCCTTTTGCTTATTCTTTTCTCTAGGCAGCTGCTGCTGGTACATCCTCTTGACAAGTGGGAAGCAGTAGGCGGTTATGTTAGTCAGACTGTAAGACCAAATATAGATCTAAAACTGCATGCTTCTCCAAGGCGTGTTAAGGTTCACTATGCAAGAAAGTAAGAGTACCTTCATATTTGTGGTGGATTGGATTGCACTCTCTGTGTCTAAATGTAAATCTTAGTTCTCTTGTCTTCAGCCATCCTATTAATGTTACTTTTTAAAGGGTAAATTTTCAAACCATGTTCTATGGGAAAATCAAGTTGACTTTCAGAATTGATTTTGCTTTACCACAAGCCGAGTGCAACATATGTGAGAGTAAAGAGGGCTTAATGAAGACAATTCAGCATGCTTGAACAGCATCTCAGGTCTGCTTCTTGTCTTTAATGGCAGCAGATTGGGCCTGGTAGCCAGAGCAGTGGTCACCTCATCCAATGGCAGTGATGATATCAACCTGAGCAGTTTGTCCTCAGGCAAGGCATGCAGGCAGAACTTACAGGACAACGCAGTTCACCCCACAGCTCAGATGGAAAACAGCTTTAGCTCTCCATTGAGGCTGCTGTCTGCAGCTTATGCTTTCAGCCCATTACTGAGGAAGGGATGTACCTAAAACAGGTGCCAGTAGACCTTTCAACTTTGAATGCCTGACCAGCTGCCAGTTGTGTATTTACAATAGAGGATAAAATAAGGTTTCTGACAGGCAAACTTCCTTTGCTCTCTCTTCCTCCTCCCATGGCTGAGCAGACTCTGATCTGAAAATGCTCCTGTGCTGGTGTCTGACTAGACAGCATTACCCTGGTAAAGCATAAACCTGACCCAGTTTGACTTGACTGTTCAATTTTTAATGGCACACAGCCAACTTGCTACCAGTTGGGCTATTCATACTGCAATAGGAAGCAATCTTCCTGACATGCAAACTTCCTTCTTCTTCTGCCTGAGCAACAGTGCAGTCAAAGATGCTGAGCTAGATAAAGAACAATTTGACCCTATAAAATATGGGTCTTGACCCAAGGCTTTACTTCAGTTTTATTGTGCTAGCCAGCAGAAAAAACTATCATCATCCTTGGCAAACCGGAAAAGACAAAAATGAGTTCTTGCAGTAGAGAACCACTATTATAGCTCCTAGAGAAGCACTTACCCCATATTCAGATGTAAATTTGTGACCTGCAAATCCCTGGGAAAAATTGGACCATGAAAGGCGGCAATCAAAACAGGAGTTCTAGGTGTGACTGCAAGGTTTGGTTATATTTATCTTGCTGGATAGGAATACTAACCAAGTAAGAAAGGCTTCATCATTGTTGGTTAAATTGGTTATATGAGATCACTTTCTTCCTCTTCTTTTCTGTTCTCATGGAAATTGCTAATCCTATTAAAGAAAATCCTACAATGGGTTTCACAAATGCGTTTCACTACTCTCATCACTTAAGCTGCTATACAATATTCTTCCTGAAGGACAGCAAGTTAGAAGAAGTATCTTTTCCATCTAAGAACATCAAGTAATCAATATAAGCCACACATTTGAGTAAGACTCTCCTTAGCTCCTTGTCTGAAGGGGAAAGAGAAGCTTGGAATAGCAGCAGGAAAGAAATGCGGAGCCTTTATTTTAGTCACCAACTGAAACAAAAAAAAACTTGTTACAGCCTATACCTTAACACTCTTAGGTTTTTTATTGTTCAATTGAACAACAGGAAATTAAAGTCACTGATAAGAAAGACCTTACGGAAATTAAAACAATTTAAAATTTTTAATATCCAGGTGTAGGTTCTGTAGTGTACACTCTATTTGCCTAAGCCAGGGAGATAAGAAATCTTCAATAGGAATAAAGTAAGAGTATTCATAGAAGCATATCATACTTTTGGCAGAATAATTTTCCCCCCAAGTTTCTTCATCATTCTGACCATGACGTTTCTGAGTCAAGATCCCATGAGAATCTTTCAGCTCTTGCCGATCATTTCCACTAGTTTCCACCAGCTTCCTAGAAGACTGAGATGTGAATTAAGACAAGGGTCATTCTGACAAAGTTGCAGAGTAGGATGTGGGTCCACACTAGCTTAAAACAGCCCAGGCCAGCACCCAGGGAGCTTCTCCAGGAATGAAGACTATGTTAACTATCCCCTCAGTCAGTTTGTGGATGACACTAACCTGCATGGGAGTGTTGATCTGCTGGAGGGCAGGAAGGCTCTGTAGAGGGATCTGGACAGGCTGGATCATGGGCCAAGGCCAGTGGTGTGAGGTTCAACAAGATCCAGTGCCAGGTGCTGCCCTTGGGTCACAACAACCCCAGGCAGCGCCACAGACTGGGACAGAGTGGCTGCAAAGCTGCCCAGAGGAAAAGGAGCTGGGGGTGCTGGTGGCAGCAGCTGAACATGAGCCAGGGTGTGCCCAGGTGGCCAAGAAGGCCAATGGCATCCTGGCCTGTACCAGCAATGGTGTGGCCAGCAGAACTAGGTCAGGGATTGTTCCCCTGTGCTCAGCACTGGAGAGGCCACACCTCAAATCCTGTGTTCAGTTTTAGGCCCCTCACTCCAAGAAACACATTTTGGTGCTGCAGCAAGTTCAGAGAAGGGCAACAGAGTTGGTGAAGGGTCTGGAGCACAGGTCGTGTAAAGAGTGGTTCAGGGAGCTGGGGGTGTTTAGCCTGGAGAAAAGGAGGCTCTAGAGAACACTATCACTCTCTGTAGCTCCCTGAAAGGAGGTTGTAGCCATATGGGGATTGGCTTCTTCTTCCAAATAACAAGCAATAGAACAAGAGAAGAAGTATTCAAGTTGCTCCAGGGAAGGTTTAGATTGGATATTAGAAATAAATTTGTTACAGAAAGGATTGTCAAGTATGGACTAATCTACAGAGGAAGTGATTGAGTCACTACCCCTGGAGCTATTTGAAAGATATGTAGACATAGTACTGAGGGACATGTTTTAGTGGTGGACTTGGCAGTGTTATGACTCAATGATCTTACAGATTTTTCCAATACAGATTCTATGATTCTATGCCTTTCTGGAGGCGTGCTTGACATAACCGGGGAGCAGTGCAGGGAAAGAAAGATACAATGACGTGTTCTGCTGCTTAGGCCAATGCACAATGCGCATGGAGAAAAAAACCAAGTCTTGTTTAGATCTTGGAATTGCCTACTTTTTTCTGCGTAAGATAAATACTCACTTGTAACTGTGCAAAAAGAGATGAGGAGCAGAGTTTGAAAAGGCAGTGGATTTTAGAAAAGCGGTAACTTTGAATCAAATATCAAGTACCCTGAGGTGTATATATCTGCTTTCAGCCAAGAGTCTTTACATAAAGCATGTTAAATCTGGAAAGTTTGCAATTTGGGGTGTGTGTTGCTCTCTGTTTACACAGAAAGTATACAAAATTCTCTTTCTTTGAATATAGTAGGGACAAGCAACAGGAGACAGTTTCTTTGTTCAGAAAATCAAATCTGTTTTAAGCTAGCATTCTGTCCAAAATTAGAACTTTCTCTCCCACTCTGGATCTTTTCCAGGACCATCCATGCTGCTGGTACTTCCTTGGCTGCTTCTGGCTCTTTTTTGACTGCATTTTTATTAGATTCATGTCACACTCACACATATGCACCTTTATGATCTAACCTCAACCAATCATCTGTATTTGCACAATGTGACAAAGAAAGCTTTTTGACTGGTACAGACCAGGCTTTCCTTAGAATCTTGCTGGTCTGTGACTCAGATAGCAGTTTCTACTGTTTCATCTATTTGTAAATAAAAAGGTATCTAGTAATTTTCTTAGTGAGATTTATATGAGAGTCTACTAGCCAGCCATACTCAGCCATACTGAGAACCACCAAAATGTCAAATTATGAACCCTGACAGCTACCAGTATCTTTTAGCCTAGAGATGCTGTGTTTGTTAAAAAAAACCAAATTTATATATACAGGAGTTCAACTGGCAGGTTGGGAACTGAGAAAATGAATATGAACTATATACAAGTATGCATGTAAAGAGGATCATTCTTACAGATTTAGATTATTAATTGCTACAGTACTGTGAATAGGACTTGATTAAATTCCCTTTGAATATTAACTAAACTAGATAAAATTTTATTCTTAAGAACAGTACACAGAAATGTTAAATTCAGCTTACCTTAGGTACTTTAAAATTAATTATGTTTCACTTCTTTGAGTGTTATCTTTTATGTCTAAACCTCCCTGACTCTTTCTGAGAAATGAAATATGTCTTTTCAGCATAACATTAATATATACTGACATGCTTGAAGCAGTATGTAATAAGCATTCAGCATTGTTCTGAAAAATTACTCCAGCTGATGATATACAAACCAGAAGGTATAACAATGCAACCCCTCTGCCAAAATTGCTCTTAGCAGCAGTTGTTGTTAGCTGTGAGTCAAAACCACACCGATTTAGTAATGCTTGACTGCCTAGATATCCCTAGCTAGCCCGGTTTAGGAATCAAGTAGAAGAGTTAGTGAATTCATCAGTGGGAAGGCGGCATGAGCTCGTGGGTTGGTCCTAAAGCCAGCTGAAATTCACTTTAGTTAGAGTAGCAATTTGATACTTGTTTTGTTGTTAGTAACTGAAGAGTCATTTGAAACAGTGCCTTAGAAAAATGCTTTCTGAGCTCAAGCTTTTCTAGGTTTCCCTTTCGGCAAATGGACGGCAGTAACTGTCTCAGCATCCAAATCTACTCTCCCTGTTCTTGTGATTCATCTTCAGAGAAAACAGACACACACATCACTTTCTCTGCTGGTTGTGCAAGGAGATTATCTTCCTAGTGGGCACCCAACTTACCTGGAAATAGGTTTGTAGCATATATACCAATTTCTTGTCCACAAAATATTTCAGTATAAGGCAAATCTAAGTCACATGTTACACTACCAAACAAAGAGCTAGTGATGTTTCTATTATATGCCCAGAAACACTTATAAGTGCAACTCATGTTACTTATGTAATATCATTTAATGACATCAAGTAATATTTTTTTTCCAGAATATATTCCAAAATGTAGTCTGAAGTTTTCTGCATCGAAACCCTTTCTGACTGCAGAAATTTTCACTGAAGCCAGTACAGTTTTGCAGGAGAGAAGTAGGTTGATTTGAAAAAACGTTTTCTGACAGAAGTTACTCAGAAAGCAATTTTCAATTGTAGCTACTCCTGACCTTATAAAAACTTCAACTGTTCTCTAAAACTTGAAAGCTGTGATGGTTACATGTACAGCACTGTGTTCCTTTGACTCTTCCCCTTCCTTTAAAATGTAAACCCATGACAGATCCTTCTATTTGTTTATCTTTCATAGCATAGAGCCATACACATTTCTTGTCCTATTCAAATGATTAATAATGTCGTGACTTTTTAGCCACTGACTATGAAGAAAGACTTTGCTTTTTACCCTCTGCTTCATAATTTGGAGTCTCCCACCCCCATCCATGACACACAGGCCTGTCATTCTCTTTCACTGTCATTTCCTTCTATTTTATCTAAGTGTTTCAGAGTTTTCCCCAGGAAATTCTTTTCTATTCATTTTTAGTGCTTTTAAGGGAGCAAACAAGATGAAAGCTCAAGGAAAAAAAATGTTGTCTTTCTTGACATTGTAAATATAGCTGATGTTTCCCTTTTTGTAACTATGTGGGATGCAATCTGAGAACTATTAAGGTAAATAGCAATTAGTAAAGACTTTGTTTTACAGCACTGCAGACACTGCTGAAACTGAGTATGTTTCTAAATCACTTAAAACACAAAATCAGAGAAACAGAATGAGGGTTTTCAGTGGATATATGAAGCCTAATTGCTCCTTTCCGAAGCAAGTAATGTAAAACATTTAACTTTTTGTTGGTTCTTAGTAATACCTTCAAATTCAAGAATATAATTTCATTGCCTTTTTTGTGGTATAAATCAGGAATAACTCATTTAATGTTGAGTTGTTCTTACATGAGAGACTGCTAATGAAACTCTGGTAAAAGAAATAATAGTACTTTCCTTTACTCTACCTACTTTTTTGGCAATAAGCAGATGGTAAAGTGCCTCTCCACATGTTTTACTGGCACCAACAGCCTTGTGCAGACAATTTACTGAACATGGTCTTCCAAAATCCCCATCTGACAAAGTAATAGCATGGTGAAAAAGAAAGATAATGCTGTGGTAATCAGGCATTCCTTCACCTTTACTTAGATTTTCCTAAAGTATGGCAATTAATCTAAGAAGTGGGAAAAATTGAGATACGGGAATTACCCTTGTTACCATGGAAATTACTAGTAGTCTGACTGACAAAGGAAAACAGATTTGTTGTATTAATAACTTCAGCAGCTGAAGAGAATGCAGTGTTTATAGAATTGGAGAATCACAGGATAAGTGAGGTTGGAATGGACCTCTGGAGGTCCTATAGTCCAACTTTTTGTTCAAAATAGATCCAACTAGATCAGGTGGTTGAAGATGTCAGTTGAGTTTTGAATATCTCCCAGGGATGAAAACTCCACCATCTCTCAGGGAAATCTGTTCCAAGGCAGTGGAAATTCTCCAATGAAAAAAGTTTCTTATTCGTGTGTTCTGATTTGTTCCTGTTCCATCCAGTCCTGTCACTGTGCACTTCCATGAAGGGTTTGGCTTTGGCTCTATCTGCAACTGCCTCATGTCTTCCCATGAGGCAGTTGCAGATAGCACTAAAATACTCCGTGCACAGTTAGCTTCCAACCACTCGTCCCACTCTCTGTAGTGTTGCAGGAAGTTATTCTCCACCAGGACTTTGGACTTGTCCTTGTTAAACTCTCTGAGGCTCCTGATACCTCATTGCTACAGGCTTTTGAGAATTTCAATTTTCTCTCAGCAGGCCCTCCAGCATATCTGCCATCCCCTGGCTTCATATCACTGGTAGGCTTGCTGGGGGTGAACTTCCTATCATCCAGGTCATTAACAGAGACATTAAGCAGAATGGGTCTCATAAAGGTTTCCTGGGGAGACACAGTGAGTAACTAGTCAGCACTCTCTGTACTCATGTTCACACAAACCCTTGAGTCCTGCAATCATGCCAGTTTTCTACATATGTGACCATCGGCATATCCAATCTCTAGCTCACCAGCTTGGGTACTAGCCCTACGGGAGATCACGTCAAAAGCTTTTCAAAGTCTGGTGCAGTCACCTCATTATACAAGTCAGAAGGTTTAGAAACAGGGACTTTTGAGCTGCTAAAGATTCATTTTGATTTAGAGATTTTTGTACGTTTCTTCTCATTTCTTTTCTAGTTTTTATCCTGCTACTTATACGCAGTTAAAACTTCTGGTTTCTGTTGTCTACTTGACACAGCACTGTCTGAAATCTCAAAAATCATGTGAAAAGAGTAAACGGAGGAATGGGAGCCCATAAAAGGAGATCTGCACTGTCTTACAGCTCCTACTAGTTGGCACAACATGCACATGAAACACTTTTTTTCAGTCAGAATGCTATTTTTCTTTACTGGACAGGTTTCCTGGCTGCCTGAAGCCTCCGGCAAGACACGATGTGTTCTCCTCTTCTGAAAAGAAAGAATTTTTTTGGGGGGGCTTGCAAAGCCAAGACATGTGGTAGAAGATGTTGTTTAATCATTGCTGATAGATGAAACATTGCAAAGGCACCATTCAGAAAAGAGGTCTTTAATTTCAGCTGAAATATAATAAACTTCAACCACAATGAAAACCTTTACTGAACTCTAGGAATTCTATTATTTGGCCAAAACAAGGGTTGTTTTTTCTTTATGGAAGGCAGAAAATACTTGGGCAAAATGTTCATTAAAAAATTTGGTTTTCTGCCAAAGACCAGTTTAGCCACAAAACATTTTCAATCTGTTGGCTGAGGCTAGGTGTGGTGAGTCTGCAGAATACAGATGAAAATTAAGTTATGCCCTTTAAAAGTAAAGATAGAAAAAATGACACTTCTGTACCCTTCGTGTAATGCCCCAAGTCACTCCTAATAAAATGTCTCCTTGCAAACCACTATTGAAACTTCTGTTGCAGCTATTCAAATAAATATTTCAAGTATATATTTGAATACCCAACATTGATAATAATTATAACAACAATAATTATTGTTGTTGTTGTCATCATTGTGGTTGTTGTTGTTGTTGTTGTTGTTGTTGTTGCTATGAAACACATCAAACTGTGTGGATGGTCATCTTTATTTCCTTACAAATCGCTATAATGAAGGAGAGTAACACAGGTTTACAAAAGTTAACATTGCTGTGTGATGTGTTCAACATCCATGTGACCTCCTGAATGACTGATGTGCTCTAACAAATCTCCATTGCATTCTTTCTCAGGATGTTGTACTTACTTCCTTGAACTGTGCAGCAAAAGTATTAGAATGGCATCTCCTGTGTCATCCTTGCATGACATCAGTTCTTGCAAGCCCCTTATTAACACATACCTAAGTAGTTCCCATTTGAATTTGTGTAAACATTTTCTGCTATTCAGCTAAAAATTACTTAATTTTGCACCTGTCCCTTCCTCAGTTTAAATAATGTGCACATATTTCTTCTTCCTGCTATTGTTCTCCCATATAGGAAAAGTAAGAAGATCCACAGTGGACAACTTGTAAAGGAAATTACATTAATGTATATTGGAAAACTGCATTAATAATAAATGACTTAGCATGAAGAAACAGTCAGTCAAAGTGTCTTGGTGTCAGTTTGCCTCTTAACTGGAAAAGGATGACTATTTATTTTGCACCGCTATTTGTTCTCAGGTAAAACATCTTCCCTCCAACCACATATAACAGAGAAATAATTTTAAGAGAACAAGTTCCAGAAACTTTGTTTTTAAAGTATTAGTAGAAAGTGATTCGAATGGTTAAGCTTTTTTATTGTGGAGTCTAAAGCATCTCTAGTCACCCCTGTAGCAAATGTGAGGGAGGACATCAGCACCTGTCTGGACAAGCTGCAGATTCCACATTACACCAGTCTTCATAGCTGAGCATCCTAAACATGCTGGAAAAATAGCATTTTCATATAATGACATAAGATCTTGGAGAGAGCATTAAGAACATAATTCCATCAGTGATGAAACTTTTGTAACTATGGTGATGCATGAAGGTTTATTTTTAGTCCTGCTACAGAGACAAGGTGCAAGAACAGGGAACTCTGACTTTCTGATTTTGCATTTAGTTAAGATAAGTTTCACTGTGCACTGGAATATGTTTGTACAGCATGTGAGCATTTTTCAGACATTTCAGGAGTTTTTCTAGATACAGTATGGCTCACGTAATACTTGACTTCTGGCTGCTGAGAACTATGGACACCAAACTTGGGGCACCAATACAAAAGAGTATAAGTATTCAGAATAGGAGAGTTCATAGTGTTTAGTATATATGAGAGGATTTTTTTTTTTTTTTTAGCATTTTGGTAATATGTATACTGTGAGTCAAGAGAAGTAAATATCTTTAACCACAAAATTCTTCTAATTGTTCTTTTATGTGTAGAGGTGGATGGATGAAGGTCACTGTAACCCCTGGGGCATCTTTAAAACCATATATAAATAACTTCTAGCATTATTCTGTATTTCCATTACTGCTTGAAACTATTCAAAAAATGCAATTACTTTGATAGAGTAACAGTTTATGAAGCTCTTAAGACTTAATATCTCATGCTCTAACTGATAAAGGGCATATTTTTATTTTATCAGTGTCATAGTAAGACAAATTTTAATTTTGTGAACAAAAGCTTTCACACAAAAGTGTGTTTCCTCAATGTTCTATCTTCTGATAGCTGAAACTAAGGTCATAGCCACATGAAGTTGCAAAAGCAATAGTGGAGTTTAAGCAGAGCATCTTCTAAGTACTTACAAGTTTATTGTAGCCAGTAGATGTCTGTTCTACCAGCAAGTGCAGTACAGAATTCAGCAGGTATCCAATACAAATCCAAGGTTGTATAAGTATCCATAACAACAATGTTTTTGTATAGGTGTTGAACAGAGAGGAGAATCATGCTGAAAACATCTGTTGTGGGTTGACACTTGTGCCAGGCACCCACAAAAGCTGCTCACTCACTCCCCTCTGCAAACCGCACAGAGGAGAAAAAATTTAACAAAGAGTTTCATGGGTTGATGTAAGGACTGGGAAGGATCCCCCACCAAATACCATCACAGGAAAAACAGGCTCAAAATAGAGATATTAATTGAATTTATTACTAACAAAATCAGAGCAAGATAATGAGAACTAAAATAAACCCTTAAAAAGGCCTTCTCCCCATCCCTCCCTCCTTCCCAGTTCTACCTTCTACCCCAGCAGAGCAAGGAGACAGGGAGTGGGGGTTGTGGTCTATTCATCACCCGTGACTTCTCCTGCTTCTCAGGGAGAGGAGTCATTCCCCTACTGCACTGTGGAGTCCCTCCCATGGGAGACAGTTCTCCATGGACTTCTCCAGTGTGAGTCCATCCCACAGGCACCAGCTCTCAACGAACTGCTGCAGCCTGGGTCACTGTTCCGTGGGGTGCAGTCCTTCAAGGACAGGCTCCTCCAGTCTGGGAGCAGGGTTCCTCTCTCCATGGGTCTCCCATGGAGTCCCAGCCTCCTCTCACACATCCACCTGCTCCAGCGTGGGCTCCTCAATGGGCTGCAGGTGGATCTCTGCATTCCCCATGGATCTCCATGGGCTGCAGGGGCACAGCTGTCTCACCATTGTCTGCACCATGGGCTGCAGAGGAATCTCAGGGCCTGGAACATCTCCTGCCCCTCCTTCTTCACTGACCTCAGTGTCCACAGGGTTGTTCTTCTCTCATGTTGTCACTGCACCCTTTTCTGGCCACAATTACAACTCCCCCACAATTTTTGTTTTGATTTCTTCTGAAATATGCTATTACAGAGGTGTTACCACCATTTGTGATTGGCCAGGTCTTGACCAGCAGTGGGTCCATCTTTGGAGCCATCAGGGATTGGCTCTGCTAGACCTTGTGGAAGCTTCCTGTAGCTTCTCACAGAAGCCACTTCTGTGGCTCCCCCACTACCAAAACCCAGGCTGTACAAACCCAATACATTACCTAAAATACAGCAAGTAATTGGACTTAGGTAAACCATGCTTACTGGGTCAATGACAAACTTGTAGTTGTCTTTCTAACACATCGGAAACATTAACTACATTCCTCTTTACCTCCACAGTATGTAAAGAATTGATTTTACTTATATATCACACAATAGACTCAGTGTAATTTTAAGCAACTATTGCCCAGATGAAACATTTTTTTCCTAGTTGTTTGGGGTTTGTTTGGTTGGGTTTTTGTTGTTGTGGGTTTGGTTGTTCTTTTTTTGTTGCTTTTTTTGGTTTTTTGGGGTTTTTTTTTCCGTTTTGTTTTGGTTTTCTTTTTTTTGTTGTTGTTTTTTTCTTTTTTGTCTGTTTTTCGGTTTAGTTTTTTTTTGGGGGGGGAGGGATGGGTTGTTTTGGTTTGGTTTTTCACTGTATGAATAAATTTTGTTCTGTGGAATATCCAGCATAACTAGCACTTGCTATCTGTGTCCCCAGCTGAAGAAATTTTCTCCTGTGTAGATAGAGTTTGCTCTAACTGGTGACTCTAGGTGAGACATAGAGGATTCTGAGATACTGATCTTTTTGCATTGCCTGAACAGTTCTTGCTTTGTCTTGCCTTCATTTGCCTTCTGCTGTTGCTGGTTCAGCCTGATGATATCTGTATTGCCAGGTCTGATTCCAGATGTAAATTCTTTGTAGTACTGTGAGCTGATCTCACATTATTTCTGTTACCATATTTCAAAATGCACACACAATTACCCGGTCCCGTGAAACAGCAAAATACCTTTCTGTGGACTTGCCCAGTTTCTGTCCATGCTGCTGAGATTTATAGCCTACAAATACAACGTAAAGTTTTACGCACACAAAAAATGTTCTATGCCAGAAGAGCAGTATCACATTCATCATTAAGGAGAGGAAGTGCACAAAGCACCAGCTGGCTTTCAGTGGAGTGTGGAAGCAGAACATTTCTTTTTTCTCAGGAAGCCCTCTGGCCTTACTACTTTTCAAACATTTGAATCCATTACCAAACTTAATTACAGTCTCACCCTAGCTTTGCAGAAAAACACATAGATGGGTCCAGATGTAGCAAGGCACCTTTACCACTGTTTTGCTGTAAAAATGGTGAATTCAGAGTTTCAATTTAGTCCATATATGTAAAGGAACACAAAATGATACAGAATGGCTGGAGCTACAAGCAGTAGCAGCTGCAGCAGTGAAATGCATGAAGAAAGATCCCTCTACAGCAAAGGTAAAAGTCTCTTCCCCCCCTCTTAGCTGGCAGAGCATGAGGCATGTGCTGAGCAGTAATACTGCCCCCAGAGAGAGACAAAATCATGTGCACAGATAAAGATCAATACAGGGAGAACTGCTTCCTTGAAGGTCAGGGCATATCAAAATAATCGTGTCAATGATGAGGCATGAATCTTAAAAAAAAAAAAAAAAAGGCGGCGTTTATTGACTCATACAATGAGGAAAATAGATTAGACCAGGCCAAAATTAGCTTTGAGCAATAAATTGCAAATTTGCTCTGGATTTTTCTATGTTTCTGGACTGAATTTGTCCCTCTAACTCAAAAAGGCAGTTTTAAGAAATGTCAAGTATTCTCAGTTTTACACTTTCATTTTTCCCCCTAAGGTCATTTAGAGAAACAGGAAGTATTTTCATGTATTAAGTTTCTGCTTATTGTTTAAACAATAGCATTTGCTAAGCTGGCCTTTTAAACACATTTACAAGGTCTACAGACTGGGTGCTTGCTGTTGGAACCCAGCGAAAAATTCTCTTACAGCAGAAGTAATCAGAGCTGAGATGAAGCAGAGTGGTACACAACTTACACCAATGGGTCTGACTTCTGTATTTTCTTGAGTTTCTACAGAAGTCCAGGTGCTTCATGTATCTGAACGAAGTAATCTGAGATACTGTAATACAAAATTAGTTCTACTTCAAGACAAGGTATTGTCCTAAACCAGCACAGGCATGTTTTGTGAAAGTTTTCAGATTAATTGTCAAGATTTCAGGATCTTTGGATTTACAAGGCATGTAGGAAAAATACAAGATCACATCGCTTCCCATCATCCTTCTACACATCTGTTTCTGGCACAAGGAAGGGCTTGTGAAGTAAAGCACCGTGGTTAAGAACACTTACAGTGACTTGATTGTGACTTGACTGCCAAGAGCTATTAATTAATTTCACAGCAGGAAGTCACAAAGATACCATATAGCTGCCAGCCAAAACTGCCAATAACAATTTTACAGAAGACATCCAGTCTGAGATGCCTCATTTCTGGGATACCTTACCATGTTCAATTTCCTGAGCTGCTAGTCATCATAGAAAATCCATGTGAAACAGTATCTGAAATTCTGTCCCTAAATTTCCAGATACAGATTCTTTAAAACTGAGAAAAATATCAACATTCTGGCTGTAAGTACATATTTGTCAGTAAAATGTATGGAATAATCCCATCACATAAATGTTGCTTCTTAGACTCTTGGTGTTTCTGGCTAGAAGCTGAGGAATCAGGATGGCTAAATTATCTCAGGTGTTTCTAAGGAACAGATTTCAGTTCTCACATGAGTTTTTGGTTATGGTCACAGCAGCATATTGAGACTATCCCGCTACTTGTGCTCAGAATCAGAGAGCGATGGCAGTCTCTCATGCTATTCACAGGAAATTTTCTAAAGTATTGCATAGTGGACCTGATTCAATTATTCAGCATTACAACAATTTTCAGTGTGTTTCCTTTTAAATGTGTATATTTATTAGAAGCATACTGGGCTATTTAATAGGGTATCATGGGTGTCGAAAGAAATGGGAAACACTCTTGGCATAAATATGAAACAGATGATTTGTTACTACCCTTCTTCATTTCATTTATTTGCCCTGGTTCACACCAGGAATTTTGACTGCAGCCAGGACAGGAAAACAACTCAGATGAACGCACAGGGATGTACATTTCTTCTGCCATGGAGAAGCAGGTTTTGTTTCCTCTTCCCCAACACCCTGTTTTCATGGGTCTCCTTTCTGAGTGTGCAAGTTTAAGAACAGAAATATTAAGAAACCAAACAGAATAACACAACAGTATGATTCTAATGTGCAGCTCCCAGGCTGTCTGCATAAATGTCTAGACTAATTACAGGAGCAGTCTTGCTCAAAACACACACTAATGGCCTGACTCACTATTTATAGAAATGACCTTGAATATTGGAAAGACAAAATCCACACGTGTAAATTATTCCCTGCAGCTAACAGGAAGACTTTCAGCATGTAAGCATTTAGGCAAACAAAATGTTATAACAACATGCATGATAATTGGCAAATTGAACACAGTTTTAGACCTTTGCTAAATTATAGGGAAGGAATAGGACCAAGCACAACGCAATGGAGGAACAAAGTCACACCTGGCTTCATACATGAGCATAAGGGAAAAGAAACACACTGACATGTCATCTTGGGACTGGAGAAAACATCTGCTCAGACTTGGAGAGAAAGCAGCTTGTTGTTTGGACATCCAAACCTGAGTGAAGGAGAAGAGACTGCCCAGCAAGTCCAATATTACTTAGAAGCCTTAGACACAACATACTCTCATAAAGGAGTAATCAGAGCCATACTGGGATATTGCTTCTTATTGCTGCTATTTTGGCAGTGTGAAAAGTCTTTTCTTGATCTGGACATTTCTAGATATGTTAGCAGGATCTAGAAAAAGCTCATTAGACAAATATCCTTGGGAAAAACATCATGAACACTCCAACCCCTAGGACTTAAAGGAAAAGAAGTGGCTAAGTACGTAAGTAATCCACTAGATTACTTGCATGGGAAGTACTGACTTGGTTCAGAAAGTTGTACATAGGGTCATATACTCTGACACTAAGGAAAAGATATTTAAAACAATAGTGCAAATATAAAAAAAAACATTAATGAAGTATATGGGACTTCAAATTGTGTACTATTTATTGTGGAGATTCACCTGTAGCAGAAGGTGACTGATTATATTTACCCAGTAGGTAAGAAATAGTCTGCTGGCAAAATAGAATGGAGCAGTGGTGAGTTACTTAAAATCACCTGTCAGTGCAAGAACAGCTCTTTGCTCTACTCTCTCGAGATCACAGGATACTTTTAGGCACCCCATCTTAGGGAGAAAACAATAAAAGCTAGTTACTACTGCAAGCCTTAATTTGGAGTGCTTCTCAGCCCATACTTAAAACACTCACAGTCATTTTAGGAGTAAGCAGGAACAGGAGTTACCTGTAACCATGTGCAAAGCAAGAGAATTAACTGAAAATATATGTTTCTTAAAAGGAATAAAAAGTGAAAGAACAAGGTTGATTTCACTGGTAGAAAAGGGAGCTACACCCACACGGCTACAATTGCACTGGCAAGGCTTTTAATTTGCTTTCTCTGACAATATTTCATGCTATTCTCTGCTGATATGTAATGGGGGATGGGACAAGATGACCTCCAGAAATCTCTTCCATTGTAAGTTACTCTATAGTTCGGTGCTTAGTTTGCAAAAAAACCAAAAAAAAAGCCAACCCAAAATAGAGGTGCCACTAAGATGGTTACAAACACGTGTGAAAAAAGAGAAAAATCTAAAACTGTCTTTGGTAATGTAAGTAATTACAAGGCAACACACTTTTCCCATCACATTCTTCAAGGCAGGAAACTGCTTTGTCTGGAAATGCACAGAAGACAAAGATACATGACAACTCAAGGGAGAAATGCCTTGCAGTCCAACCAGCTGAGCCCATGCAAGGTGTATGTGATGTAAACTCTCAGGCTTGAAATTCGACATGCTGATATTTTCATCTGACTGTCCATAAAGAACAGACACTGCAGATTCTTTCCTAAATTCAAGCACACACTTTTCTTAGCATTTTGTGAGAATTTTTTCAAAGCTTTTATTTGCCATTGCTTACAAATCTTAAACCCTTCCAAAGGGTAGTAAAAGTGCAGCAGAGAAAATTTTGTGGTCTGAATTTCCCCTGAAAGTACTTAACCACTATGGCAATTCTGTAGATGTATCATCCTTTCTCCATCACAGTTCTCTTTTCCTGTCATTCTGATGTGAGAACTGATAAAGCTTCAAACATAAAGAAGAAGTTCTCAACAATGTCTCTGTCTTTTATTTCTCCTTTTTATTCCTCCCTTCCCTTTACCCCTCACCAAGTGATGGTATTATAGAGAACGAGGATAAGAAGTTTCCCAAACTATTTTGGTCATGTTTAAGCATACACTTAGGAAGTTTTTTAATTATGTGAAATGAATTTGTGAACTGATTCTCTTTCCTCTTCTAACAAGTTATGCTGGACTCTCAGTCTCCAGTTTGCAGCACTTGGTGGATGAAAGGAGTGAAAGACCACTCTTTCTAACTGTTATGTCAGCAACAATAAAACATCATTAAAATCTTGCTATCCAGAGCAAGGTTCATTTACTGTCATAAAGCTGAAATAAGTGTTAGAGCACATGTAAGCACTTACAGATGGAATAATTGCAATCAGTATCGAAGAGACTAAAAACAGAACCTTTCCTATATAATTGTGTAGAAGACAGCTATATTGTGGTGTGCTGGGAATATGAAATCTTCATTTGTTTCGCACAAGACAGGATAGTCAGTAGGTCATCCAGGTGCATAACAGAACAATTCAGTTTGAAATGGACCTCCAAATCCCAGCTCAGAGCAGGTCTAATCAGGTCAAGTTTCTTAGGGCCATGTCCAGGTTCCAAGTGAGTCTGGAAGGCCTCCAAGAATAGAGATTTTACATTCACTTTGGGTAAACTCTTTCAGTATTTGACCTCCATCATGATAACTTTTTTATCCCAGTACCCAATCAGAATGCCCCATGTTTCAGTTTGTGGCCATTACGCCCAATCCTATCATCATGCATTTTGGAGAAAAGTCTAGCTCCACCATCCCTTTGCTATCTCATCAGGATGCTGTAGACATGAATAAGGTTTTCTCTAAGCCTTCTCTTCTTAAGGTTGAGCAAACCCATTTCTCTCAGCCTCTTTTCCTCTGACCAGCTTGGTGGCAAAAAACCAGGATTCCTCAGTCATTTGTTACTAGTTCCCCTGTCCCACTGACCAGTAGTGCCACATTTTCCTTAACCTTTCTTTTGTTGCCAATATCCCCAGAAAAGACCTTTCTTGTCATCCTTCACATTCTTTGCTAGTTTCAATTGTAACTAAGCTTTGCTTTTCCCAACTTCACTTCTGCATGCACGGGCAATGTCTTTGCATTCCTTCTGGGTAGCCTACCCTGTTTCCACCTTCTGTGTGCATCTTTTTTGTGTTTGAGCTCAGTCACGAGCTCTTTATTCATTCTGGCCCTTTTGCCAGCTTGCTTGACTTTATGCACATTCAGACAGATCATTCCAGTGCTCTGAGAATGTTGTCTGATGATCAACCAGATCACTCCAGACTTTTTCCTTATGGGACAGTTTCCCACAGGCTCCTGGAGGTAGGTCCCTGGACATGCCAAAACTATTCTTCTGAAGTTCTGGATCTAGATTACTCCTCTCAGGATATTAAACTTCACACTCTTGACTCCACAAGAATCATTGTTCCTGCTGCAAATGCTGTCCTTACCCTTTATATTATCTAGCAATTGTTGCACATTTGTGAGTCACAGGTCCAACAGAGCATCTTCCCTTACCAGTTCCTCTGTCCCATGCACCAAGATATTACCCTCAGTACATTCCAGAAATCTCCTAGACTGATTGTGTCCTGCTATGCTGTTCTTCCAGCAGGGTGACTAAGGCCCAGATGGGAACTAGGGTCTGTGACTGAGACTATCTCCAGCTGCCTAAATAATGATTCACTTATGTTTGTGCGTGTGTGTGTGTGCGCACCTTCTTTATTAAGCAGGACGTAGCAGATACCCATTGAAGCATCCCTATGCTGGTCTGTCCTCTGATCCTTACCCACAAGCTCACTACTCACTCATCACCTGTTCCAAGGCAAAATCCATGCACCTGCTTTGTACAGAGCTCAACCTCTCCTCTCTGCCATCCTTACCTACCCTGTCTTTTCCGCATCCCTCCACTGCAGCACTATAGTCATGAGAGCTATCCTACCACATAACCAAAATCTTAACAAGGTCTCAGGTCTGCAGTTGTGTATGCACAATCCTTCTACTTATTCCCTATGCTCACAGATTTGGGTTGTGTACAAGCCTTCCAGATGGGTCCCAAGTTCCACTGCTTTTACAGGGAAGTGTGAGAGCCTTCCCTAGCATGTGCTTACCACATTCAGCTGCACTTTCTCTCTTGTGCCCTCAGTTCTCTCCAGGCTGTGCCCTTTCTGGCATACCTCATGTAAAGCCATCCTCACTAGGTTAGCAAGCTAGTTTGCAAAGACCTCCTTTGTCAAGCACACCCCAACCCAGCCACCAGTTCTCACTATGACTGTGGTCACAGAAGCCAAAGGCCTGTCTGTGAGACCAGCCATGCAGCCAAGCTGTGACACCCTGTCACACTTAGTCCACTTAGACTTTTCCCTCTCTCGTGGTCAGGATCTGACAGACATCATCTGTCCCACTTGCCCTGTACCCTCCTGCCAAGTGTAGCCATCCTTAATGCACTCCAGGTTACTCACAGCAGCATTACAGGTGTCCACATGGAAGATCAGCAAAGGGTAAAAACCCAAAGGATAAACAAGCCTGGGTAGCACCTCCACATCTTCCACACTGGTTGCTGGATTACTGCCTACCTCTCCACAGGAAGGAGTCTCGTGTAACTAACAGATGGCTTTTACCCTTCATGTAGGCATGAGGTTCAGGCTCAGCTGACTTTGAACCCATACACCTGACCTGTGCACATGGTCCTCAACTCAAATTCCCTCTAATATCAGTGCTCCTGCATTTATTCTGAATTGCTGCTTGGCACAAGGACTTCAAAGCTGACCATACCTGGTGGTATACACAAGGGTTTACAGTTAGAGGATCTGTACTTGGAGAAAAACAGCATCTGTGCTTGGGGAGTTGAAGCCAGACTATCTCAGACCAGAATTATTAGGAGATCCAGACAACTGCATAGAGGAAAGACACAACAAAAGACCCTGAAGGTCTACAGCCAACTATCTTCAATAGTACAAGCAAAGATAGGTAAGAAAATAGCACTTTATATCATGTTTACAAAACACGGGACCAGTACCAGTAGCACCAGTAGCAGTTTTAAGTCTTCCTAGTTAATCTCGTTGCTTAAATTTATCATTCAGATGAAAATGAAATAACTTTAAAAGTAGTCTGACAGTAGGCAATCAGACATTTGCTGAGTTCAAAATGCTGTTCATAAGCAGCAGGTTAAAAGAAACAGAAGATGAAGGTGGTGAATGACACCTTCTTTCAAAAACTTAATTCTAAGGAGAACGTGATAGTAGAAGGGCATGCAAGCGGCCACAACATATGTAGTTTAAAAACAAACAAGTCTCTTATTTCGCAATAAAAAATTTTTAGAAGGATGCAAACCTGAAGCAACCCTGAAAGAAAGCCTGAAAGCCTGAAGCAACCCTGAAAGAAAAACAAAGTTGAGTATCTTTAGACCTATGCACCGTAGGTCTCCCTAATTTCTGTACTGCTGCAAACTTCTAACAAATCTTCATTTCATGTTATTTAAATTTGTTTAGAATGTTCATTAAATATGTGAAAGCTCTTCTTGAGCCCTGGAGGCATTCCTGAGTTCTCCTGCAATGACTAAGCCTTTCACACTCATTTTGATTGTGTTGAAGCAGAAAATTAACTTGGGAGAAGCACAAAAAGAAGGTGAACCTTCCTCACCAAGACTCAAGATGATTGTGGAAAGAAATATGAAAAACAACAAAGTATCACCTCACGGAGAAAAGCAGAAGCATCTACAGCAGAGGTATGTCAGTCCTTTGAGGACTGCACACAATTCAGATCCTCTCTGAACATAAAAAGGAATGCTTTTAAAATTCAAGTCAGAAAAGGGATTCAACTCCTCTTAAAGGTATGGCATTGTAAGCATTTATAATTGTCATTGTTGTACAAGAAGCAACGTCAACAAGCGTGTCATTTAGGTAATTAATTAGGATTTCCACAGAATTCTGTAAACACTGTACTGTGATCATTGTCAAAGATGAGTGGTTTCAATAAACGCTGTAATTTTCAAAGTCAGTGCTGTAAATATCTAGATTTGCAGTCATTGCCAACCATTACAACAATTCGAGGCAGCTGTCGATTGCCTGGTTTTCCATCTTAAGATGGCACACATTAAACATAGGGCAAACCATTCATTCTGCCCTGCCCTTACATAAGTGACACTGCAGGCCATCCCTGGAAATAATGTTGGCAGGAGAGTATGGTCAAGAAACGCCACCTGCTGTCTCCTGGACCACTGTTCCAAAAAGCCGCTGCGGTGCAATGACATGCACAAAACTCATGTTCCGTTTTACAGGAGGAAGAATATTTGCATATGATAAAGAACAATCCTTTTCCACACCAGAATCAGATCCTCATCTGAGGTACTTACTACACATAACATTTTAAGCAGCACTTCCTACAGAATCTCTTGGAGTGAAACCTAGAGAAAAAAAAAATGCAGCAATTCACTTTTCTTTGTTGTCTTTTTTTTTTTTTTGTTAAAAAAAAGTTAATTGATTATAAGAATGTTGAGTTCTTCTCTTTGAGTTCAAGGTTCATCATTGATAAAAACTTAGTATCAGCTGCAGAAATAGTTCACATCCTATTCTCTGAGGCTGTCTCCAAGACAGCTTTAGACCAATTTGCATTCCTGATCTTGTGTGCTGAGATAGCAGGAGTCAATACCGCCTCTAAGTACATTCAGCTAAGCACGAGACTGAAGACTCTTCAACACAAAAGCCAGCGTGCTTAGAATCTTGATGCACAAAAAGATGAATCCATAAACAATCATCCAAATCCAAGATTACCCAAATAACAGCATCTGGGACTTGTATGACACAAATCAGACTTCACTGGAAATCAGCTGCATAAATATTAGAACTTGCTGATTTCTCCCAGCTTTTATTCCTAAGGGTAAATGTTACCAGTCTTCTACAACACTTTCAGAGCAACATTCAATATTCTAATTTTAATTGTCTGAATTCTGTGTGTATTTCTTTGGACCTGTCCTTTAATCTTGAGTCCTTGCTTTCCTCTTTTACTGAAGTGCTATTAGTTAAGTGCATCTCCTTTCTTTCTCAAGACAAAGATGTTATTTCTTTTTAAAAGATCAATTTAGTATTGTTACCTTGAGTCAATAAACCTCAAGAAACAAGCAGTCAAGCGAACAAAGAATGAAAAACATCAGGTATATTGACAATTTTAATAGAAGTTACGATTACTTCATTTGCAGGTAGGATACAGCCTTAGGAACCTAAAACAAGTCTGATTAGAATGAACAAGCAAACATGCACAGTGCTAGGATGCAACAACTTCTTACAATTAATACATGTTTTAGAGTGTCAAGTAAGGAAATGAAACAGAACTGACCTTATGTATTTGCTATGTAAGGTTAAATGGGTCAAACTGTTTTTGATGGCCTTTAAAAATGTGGCATTTATACACTTTTAACACTGAACAGTTGTCCCAATTGTACTGGATGACATCAGATGGTTCTCCTGTCCATACAAACAGAGTAAACTGAATAGTAATTATTTCCTTTAAATTTTTTCCACTAATCCTTGCCACACTTCAAGCAGCCTTTACAAATCTCATATCAAATTTATTTGTGGAGAAAAGATTGGGAACTTCTCAAGAGTCCACATAGTATTGGAAATGTTGAAATAATTTTCAACTAAGGGAGAATTATGTGTAGAACTACATACTACACAATATTGCAGAAAGAGAAATAGCTCTGTTCTTAGATTAATATATATAGTACTTTAGTCTATGCCACCAATCACAGAAAGGGTACACGATTCACAGAACTGTGATACACACTTCAAATTGTTCTTCACTTGCACTTGCATGAAATTCCATCTTTGTAGTTTTTCTGCATTTTAAATATTAACGGGACACATTGTGACAGAAGTAAGTTACAGAGTTAGACCTTCAGAAGGAACTGTCCCACCAGCTGCAGCCACATTTGTTTTGAAGCTGTGTTTCCGCATGGATGGGTTCTTGTTTCTGCAGTGTCTCACTAGCTTCAATTATATAGATGCAGAGATTTATTCACAGAAAATATACTCTGAGTTCTGACATTTGCTTGAGTGGGGCAGAGACAAAATAGAAGAAACTGAAAGCAGAGGAGAAATAATGCAGCATAACTTGGAGAGTACCAAGCTGAGCTCCACTTAGTCTTGTGGAAGACCTCAAGAGCTCACAAGACCGCCAAGTTCTCTTATCAACACCTTCATCATTTCACATGCAAAGGCACCCAAAGGCACATGAAAGCTAACCAAGGTATACCTGTTTCCAATTCCTTCTATTCTGGATGATGAGTGAGTTCAGATTCTTTGGTATACAGGACTCACAGATACAAATAGCTCTTTATTGCTAGAATGAAGCACATTTGATCTAAAGTCATTAAAGCTAGGACAAAGTGAAGCTTCTTTGTACATTTTTTTCAATCAAAAAATAGGGTAAACTATGCAGGTGATGTAATTATAGCTAAACACATGATCATACTTGCCCTAAGAAACTTTTCATGACTTAGCTGCAAATTTGCATCAAGATTTGCTTATCCTAGGAATCTTAATATCAGAAAATTAGAAGGAAGCAATTTGTGAAGTCACTCACTGACTTATGATCAGGAATCTTCTTCAAGTGAGAAAGCAACCACTTGATTACCATTCTAATTCCCATGCCATTTCCATAATCCCAGCTGATATGAAAAAGTACTAATACATTTCTTTGGAAGGAAAAGTTGTTCACTAAAGTGAACAGATGATGTTTGCTATCCCCTGATTCTCTTGAGATCTACAGACCTTGAATTAACAGTTCAAGCACTTCCATACTCTTTTATCTGGACCCTTGCCTGCCTCTATCCCTTCAGTCAGAACATTACATCTGATGAAGACCAAATTTTCTATGAACCACAGAAGTCAGGTCAGATACTTGTACTACTTTGTTTGCTTCCATCCATTCACTTCCAGAACATTCAGCATAGGAAAATCCTGATACAAGAGCCTAAGAACAAAGTCAAACCTTTCCATCACTCCCATTTCTGAACAACACACAAATACCCACTGTCACAGCTTGGTTTTAGCATCAAAATTGAAATACAGAAGCTACATGATCTGTATTTAATATGAAATTTTATACAAATAACTTAAATTTGCTCACTGTGGAAAAGGGGAAAAGACATTTTATTTCAACCTGGATTACAAGAGATGTTATCAGCAGTTCAGTTTGGCATCAAATGCTGCATTATTCTAACAATAGATTTGACCAAAGTGGATTAGCAGGCTGATAGCCCAATTGTTTCTGATTTAAAAGCTTTGCAGTGGTCTTCTTTGAACTAGGAATCTGGAAAAGCATGTCTTCCAGTGTGCACATGGTTATCCGTCCTGAAGCTTGTAGTTTCATATAAATATTTCCTAATTTGACAGAAAGGTCAGGGTTCTCTTTCATCTTTTCCCTGACTGTAGCCAGCTAAGGAAGAGAAAACAACAGATTGTTAACAGTTCAGCAAGTGGAGATCTTCACCACACTGAAGAAAAGCAATAACTCATAGTTTAAAAAAAAAAAGTACACAGTGTAAGATAGGTAGCTAAGGCAATGACTCATAAGATGAGGATTTTATGCAGAGTACATTATGCATCACCACAAAATGGTGGAAATGCACTGGCTGTCTATTAGAGAGAGTTTATTAGATTTAAAACTTCCTCAAAGTTGTACAATCCTATTTTCAGTCCTAGTACAGATAAACACAATTATTTTCTATTTAAATCCAGGAAACATAATTGCTTCCTGGAATCTACTTTCCAGATCACAACAATTCTACTATTTATTATGTAGCTTTGTAAATGTACAGTACAGTACAAATCAATAAAATTCAGATTATAGGAGACTGAGAAGTTCTGTATGCCATACACGAGAGTATGAGCTCAAGTGTTAAGTAAATGTCTTAAAAAATATTATTATCAATAAACTTGTGGGGAAGGGGGCAGTTAGGACTAATACTTAGTCTTCTTTTGGCAGCTATATATTTCCCAAACAAAGTCAAAATGCAACACTACCACATGCAACATTTATTGCAATGACTTTACAAAATATAGTGCTACTTAAAGAATTTCTTTTCAACATAGCAGTTAATATAGTTGGGCTATGTTTTGAAAGGCTGGCCCTCGCCTTCTCTTAATATTTATTATTTTGCATATCGGTTATTAATTTTGTTTAATAGGCAGCAGTGAAAAACCACATATTTAATTATTAACACAGTCCTAAAATGTTTTGTTCTTTAGGCACATCCAAAATGGATATACTAAATAAACTTCAGGAAAAGCAGCAGCAATGTTGACAAACACAGAGAGGCTACATATGTGCCCTGAAGGAAGCCTTTTTATTGATAAAGACTGTAAAAGCTAGTTTTCACAGTAAAATATAGTTAAATAGCAAAAGCTAGTGCCTCCTATATCACACTTCCCTGTATAGCATCACAGGTCTTTCATATACTACCAATCTAACAATATCGCTGTTATCAGAAACTTTATTCTCATTTCATATGAATTGAAAACAGCATAGGAGGCAAGGGATTAAATTATTTAATGCCACTAGGGAAAGCATCATCTATAGTCAGATGAAATATGAGCTTCTAGAAGCAAGACCCAGGAAAAAAAAAAGCGAACAGCTAATTCTTCTGTCCAACAGCAGAGGAAGCTGTTGCCAACTGCTCTGGCATCCGAATGCATCAGAACCCAAACAACTACAGCAGGGTGAACTCAGGCACCTGAAATTCTGTAGGTGAACCGCCATTATCAGGGCTCATCCCAATACCATTGTCTTATCACTGTATACTTACCACCTGCTCAGAAAACTCAGTTTTTTTCACAAATGGAGGAGTATCTACTTCCACTGCTGCCTCTAATGTATTTATTACTTCTTTTAGCAAACCAGATCTGAGCTGGACAAGAACCTTAAAAATAAAATAAAAACACACCACACAAATAATAAAATTTGCATATCATAAATATGCAATTTTTTATAAAAGTGTTTCAGGAAGACATGAAACAAAGCAGGACAAAATATATTCCCAGATGGCGCACTGAGAAAAATCCATCTATTGGAAAGAAAGAGATGGAATGATCAATTTCCTCAAATTTTTGGTGTTTTTTACCAACTGGGTCCTGGACATGAAGGGTGAGGCTTGAGGCAGAGCTCCTCTAATGGAGCTGTACTACGTGCTCTTGAATAAAGTTTTTACCATAGTTTAGAGAGGTGACTTACCTGGCACATGCAGACTTTGTCTCAGATTGTAGACTGCGTAAGTAAAGAAAAAAATTGTTGTATGGACACATGTGGATAAGGTTTGTAGGGCTGAAGGAGGCCTGAAGTGGGCAGAGCATTTACTTGGAGCTCGGTTTTTTAAATCTTTTGGAGCTAGAAAGCAAAAATCATAACTAGAAATGGTTTATGGGTCTATGCTTACAGATGCAGGATTAGTCTACTTTACGCTCCCACCTATGGCAGGAAGTGATTTAAAAAAAATGGGTGGAAGTTGTGAACAGTTCAGAATGTAAGTCATCTAACTGACAGAAACTGTTGGTTCAAAAACAAGCTCAGCAACACTACCAACATACCCCTGTGCTAGTAAGAGAGTGGTCTTTTGTTACTTTGCACTTGGGAGTTTTTAGGCCAGTACAGCATACTCTGCAAGATTTAAATACAAGGCAAGCATACTTACTTTAAGATTATTGTATAGTTTGTTCTCTGTTCTCATTATCTGGGAACAATAAAATTTGGCTTGCTCTACATCATTCTGGGAAAGAATCATAAATAATAAAAAAATAGTCATACATGTGTCAAAAACTTGCACGATAAAAGTTCAAGAAAAACAACAGTCCTTCACAACTTTTAAATAAATCACAAAGCAGCATCTAGAAACCCTTTACCAAGACCCACAAACACCACACCTGGAAAGTACCCAGCCTGTGAAAGGAATACCCCATGCTGGAGTTCCCATGTCATCTGGCTCTTTAGTACACTGTGTCTGTCACATGTAACCAACACTGAGCATGAGATCACCTAGAAGATGGAAGGTCTACACACATGCTCAGTTCAACACGTCAGAGTAATGAAGTGCAGCATATGTTACTGTAGATATTTATCCTGACCAGCCCTTCTAACCTTTCGGACATACACGTTTACAGTACTGTATCTATGTCATCAACTGATTTGTATAGACAGTAAATGTTACACTGACATTTACTAGACCAAGCAATGTTACTTGGGATCATGAAACATCTTACTTACACTAAGAAGTACTGTCAAAGATCATTTATGTTAAGGAACAATTAAATGTAATGTGGAACATTATTCCATTTGCAAAACAAGAATTTTATCATGCCATTTCAATGATGCCATTGTTCAGTGTTTCCATTCACAGAGACAGAGCAAAAAAGACCACAGAGTGCATAAGAAACTTTTAACTTTTAATTCTACTCCATTCATTCAAATTTGTGAAAAGATCAAATCTATAGACCTTCTAGTGCCTCTGACATCTGATTTAACACGAACCAGAGAAGGTTCAGGACATACTCAACCTGTACACACAAATTAATGGCAGAGGAAATCCAAACTTTATTCCAAACTTTATAATTTCCTTATTGTTATTCTCCTGCTCCATTTTTCACCCTGTGCTGCCTCAGAGCCTCTTCATATTAGTACTTAGGCATATTTGGTATAGAAAAACCTCCCTAGGCAGAAACAGGTTGTGGAGACAATTCACCTCCCAGGTAGTAGGGAAATACACATCAAAGCCTTTGAGTCTGCCTCCCAAGACAAACATTTTAAAGACACAATTGTGCAAATATTTTATATTATTATTTTAATTCTATGTAAAGGAAATCACCACTAAATAGCAGTATCTGCAGGACTAGATCCATGATGACATTTAACCTGTTGGCCTAACTCTATAAAATTTTGATATTCCAGATGGTATTGTCACTAGCACAAAACACATGTGCATTAGACTCAAGACACATGTTTAGATTTAAGAACTTTCATGTTCAATTTGTGTGAGCGTTGTCTATAATCCTACTGTTTCAGGAGCCTAAAAGTTCCAATATTTGAAGCTGTCACATTGTTATACTTTCTCCATGTTAGCTTCCTTTCACTCTTTGTCTACAACAAAAGCAGAACACATCTGTCCATGTAGAGACCCAGGCATGACTGAAAACAAAAGAGACTGTACCTGCTTGAGAGCAGTTGCCATTGCAAAGCAGTAGACTCGCAGTGGTAACGTGTCACCTTTTAGCTGTGCTTCTTCAAGCAGTCTCGCAGAGATTTTGGAAGACTCCAGGCTGCCCTGCAGAGAAATATCAGAGAAAGTTGTGCTTGCTATTCTGGTTAGCTGAAAGGACAATAAGCATCTGCAATCACATTCAGAAGGTATTCAGAAGTAAAAAACTGTACAGTCACAAAGGTAATATGTATCTCAACCCAACCAGGCAGATTCTGTGCAGCACTTTTTGAGAAACACATCAAAATATAATATTCAAAGTGACAGAAGTCACAGGAGGGTAAAAATAGCTTCTATTACTTTAACAACTACACTGTGCCCTAGCTCCTGGAGCTTCTGCAACAGATGAAACAGCCTGAGCAGTATCCTAAACAAACATTTTCATTTTCACTTTCAAATAATTTCCAAATCAAGGAGGAAGAGCAATTTTTGCCATTACTTTATTCTAAAAGCTACATTAGATAGTTAACGAAAATCAACATTTTCTAAGCATTGAACTATTCAGTACCATTACACTAAAGAAATCTGTGTATGTCTGAATTTGAACATTCATCCATTTTTAGCCTCTCTTAAGGATTAATTCTTGAAAAATGTTTCCAAAGTATATATTTTAATATGACAGCTTAGACTTTTGTCTTTTTTCAACACAGAAAGCTTCCATCATTGCTGGAATTTTCAACAGTTGATAGTAAAAGGCTATGAGTTTAGCTGCGTGCTAGCTCTCAAACTATCAATTCTCCAAACCAATGCTGCTCACACTGGAAATTATGAGTGGAACTGACTGGACTCCAAACAAAATAGTATCTTAAAAGCTGGCAGCAGGAAAGTTTTGTAAAAATTGGTACCGCCACTATGGATACGAGTTCTCAGATTTGGTGTTGATTTCTGTTTCTAGTATTCAAAGGGACATTCCTGCAAGATACGGTCGAAATTATGTTCCTTGAAAATTTAGAAACATTTTGACGAACTCAAGATTGATTATTATTACATAAATACTTTGTTATCATCAAAAGGCCTATAGAACTTTCCTGCACTAAAGAAAGACCATCTGTTACCTCAGAGAATGGCAGTGCCATACAGTGATTCAAACCATCCCAAAGGTGTTTCAGAATTGACCTCAAAAATACCTCTGTACAAAGATTAAACATTAATTCCTTTGTTTATCCACTCGAAATAATCTGAGTTTTAAGCCTTGTACATTTTTCTGTACTGGTCTCTGGCAAGCTTATACAAAAGAAACCAAGAATAATAAAAATCCAGCGAAGCTTTTAATGAGACCAGTACCATTATTTCTATTATTTGGGTAGTGCATCTTGAAAATACTTAATTTCAAGATTTCTTCTGACATTTCTTATCATCATGAGAAAAAGTAAGTTTGAGCTGCATGTTTTCTCCTCCTCCTCCTAAAAGATGAATCAACAGATTAAGCTTTTAAAAGAGCTTCATCTAATCCTCTTTAGTGCATAAAGGGTTACTACAGCTTATTCCTCTCTTAACAGTATTTTAGTGAAAAAGCCCCACAAATTTATTGTGACTATTCAACCAACTCGGTGACAGTGTAGAATAATTTCCCCTCTCTTTTTATCAATAGTGATAATGGGCCAGATTCTCTACTGAAAACATATGCAGGGTCAGAAGTAGCATAAAACAGTAGCCTCAGGAACCTATTCCTGTTGCACATGCCTTGGATCCCATTCTTCTAACTGCAGGCCACCTTAAAAAAACTTGTAAAGTTTTTAAGAAAGAAGCTACAGCAGACCTAAAGGCAGCTTAATTCGTTAGACCTGAGAATTTCAGAAAAAACACATCAACTGCTGCTGAGGTACCATTTTGGGCTAACTCCTTTTTATCCTTTATATGCATTCAGTTTCATTGTATGGTTAACTGAGAAACCCGAGGAAGTTTAACCTAATGGTATATTTTTTTCCTCAGCTAGTGTCTTTACAAAGGATGAGAAAATGGAAGAAGAGCTTCCAAATGAGTTTGGGAATGGTTCATGTCAAAATTTCAAATTGCAAAACTGACCCAAATCTGGAGAGGAAGATCAAAATAAAAAAGTTTTGGGATCTCATTTTGCTATGAAAGGGAAACAGTTCTAAGAAAACACTCACAGAACTGATGTATTCTAGTTTCCTATCATGATCATGTTCTTTTTCTTTGAGCTAAAAATAAAGGTAAGCTCAAGGGGCTGCCTGTCCATCTAAAGGCATTCATTTATGTTTCTTTTCTCCATTCAGCTGTCCATTTTCATCAGGCGCGTAGGAAAGCAGATCACCATTGACAACTCTATTTCTTGTCAAATTTGTGTGCAATTACAGAAATGGTTCAAGACTGGTTGTAGCGGGAGGGGAGAAATGGATGGGGGATGTCTGGAAAACAGAACATATCATGTATATGCCTTAAGAAAACAAGACTATAAAACCAACACTGAGGCTGAAGCACAGAGTATTGTCTCAAGAGATGTAAAGATCACAGAGAAAGAATACACTAAGGTAATCAAAGGCTGTACTAAATTTGTTCCTTAATGCTTATGTCCATGCAACTTTTCAGAGATTTGCTTTGTGACATTAGTTTGTATGGGAAACTGTATATATGCACCATATCATGTACAATGAAGCACCCTAGGACTTAAATATATTTAGAATACTTGCACTAGACACGAAATCGTGACAGGGAAAATACGGAAATTTTAAAATCCAGAAGAAGGGTAGAGATAGAGAAAGCATTTCAAACATTTTTTCATTCATAACACTTACCAGTTTATAGCATATTGCAAATGCAAGTAGATAGGTCTCTTTGTTGAAAGGTATACCTTGTTTTTTCATTTCTACCAGAACTCCCAAAGCACCTTTCAAAAATATATTAGTGTTACTCAATTCATGAACTTAATTATGTATCTCTCATAAATGAAAAGAAGAAACAATTCAATAAGGTATGAGTTCGCTAAGTTTATTTGAAAATACGGATGCAAACTGTAATCTGTTATTTGAAAAACTCAAAAAGTTTAACTCAGGGTCAGTTGGAGCTCTTTCAACTTAGCAAGGAGGTTTTCAGTTTACAGTAGTACATGGCCTTACTCTTCCATTATTTTTATATGAAAATTTAAAACTAAATTCTACACACTTGACAAAGCCACCCTCATTCTTCCTAACTGCCTGGAAAGCTTCCACCACTGCAGGCAAAATACATAGCGTCTCCTCGTTAATTCATATGGTCCACTTCATGACACGCTATTTAGATGCTGATCTAGGTTTTTTTTACAGTGGTTCAGTCTCAATGTTTAGGACAACTGCTGGACTTAAATTAGCCACACGTCAAGAGACCAACCATTATGTGTTCAACAAATATCAGATAAAGGGATTTGCTTGAAATTCTTTAAGGTCTTCTCATGGAAACTCTTTAAGTTAGGTAAGATGATTTCTCCTTATCCTCACAAAGGGACAAACTGATTTGAAGCGCTGGACTTTCACATTGCAGTAGACTCTCTGTCAGAGGAAACAAGTAAGACAAACTAAGAGAAGAATATGGTCTGGTTTGAAAAAAAGGTACTCTTCCTTGCTCTGGTACAATTGCAGAACGGTGAAAAAAATTGTTGAGGAACTTACCATTCCAAAACCTGCATAAACCAGACTTTGAATAGAGAAGACAAAACGCTATGGGAAATTACAAAGCAAAAAGAAGCAACACTTTAGTGAAGAGGGTTTGGGGAACAAGCTCTCTGGGATAACAACAGTGCTGTGCAACTTGAACAGCAAGAATTCTGTGGGAAGTATGAAACAAATAGACCCTTCCATTTTTATTACACACTACAATGCAACTCATTCACATCTACAGTCATTTACATGATGTTTGGCCACCTAAAACCATAGCCAATCAGCAAATAGATAGATAGATAGATAGATAGATAGATAGATATACACACACACACCACTTACTGTGAGAAGCATCCTCCCCAAAATTAACTTGCCTTAGCATATACAGTACTTACTTTCAAAATGGCCCTTTTTAAACAACATAGTCATCAAAATATGGAATGATGTACTGTCTGAGAAAAAACCATGCAAATTCTGGAAAGGAAATAGAGCAAGCATAAAAAAAGTCAGGACAATGAACAGTCTTACTGTGCACAGCATTTAGCAGTACTTCCTACTGGAATAATCTCCTATTTACAAGTTCAATATTGAACTCTCCAGATTCCCTGACTGTCAAATGATGTATAAAACACCAGTGACTCATGATGGTCAAAAGCTCACTAAAATTAAACATAAATTTCCCAGAGAGTCCTGCTATCACTTTTTTTTTAATGACCTCTAAGTCAATGCAAGCAGAAGTCACTGACAGCTTACAGCTGATGAACAATACCTTTGGAGTAAAGTACCACCACCATGAAATTAAACCAATTTTTTCCTAATGACAATATCAAATGATCGGCACAACAGCTTGAGTGATGGTTAGAGTAGCAGAAGAGAGAGGAATTAAATTTTGTTTCACTTCAACCACACTGTGTGTTGGGGACAAATAAAATGGTGGTATTAAATTTCTGCAGCAGAATCTGGAGAAGTGTTACAGTACCTAACTATTCACCAGTTACTATGTCCTACAAGTACAGAAGTTCCTGTCTTTATGATATAGATCTTAATTAAAAAACCCCAAACCAAAACAGAAACAACATATACTCTTTCTTACTCATGGCCAACTTAAGAATAGCAGCAAGACTTCTCCTGTTTCTGGCTAGAAATACCTCATGCCTTAATGAATTAATATCAGAGAGATTTTCACTGGCTGACAGAGATTTTTGAAGCCACATTATTTCACACACTGGACCTGATTAATATCTTGCCATAATAGCACACACAGAATTTTACAGATGTTCAGAAACAAGTCCTTCAGTTCTTCAGTGCTAAACGGGCCAAGCTCCTGAGCTGATGAGTATCATACCACGTCTACAGGGTTCAGAGAGAGACTGAAGTACAGAGCAACATGGTGAATCTTGGTGCAAGTAACTCAAGGGATTTCAGAGGACTACCACAGAAAACTCCCAAGTGTTCATTTCCAAGAATGATCTAATGCAACACAGGATTCAGGGAAACATGCATCAGATGTATTGATTTAAGTAATTATTTTTTCATCAATATTTTTTATTCCATTTATATTCAAATTATGCAATCATACAGATGTAAAGTTACCAGTCAAGCTAACATTTCATTTCCTTTTAATTACTGTGTTAAAATAAAAGCCATGTAATCTGCATACCTACATTAACGTTATAGACATCCTTTTTACTGCAACACATCTTCAAGTCTACGAGCTCATGCAAGGTTCATGTGTAGCATCCTATTACTCATACTTGACTAATAATAGTAACAACAATATTTTCAATATATATAGGGGAATTACCTGATCTTTGATAAGTTCTACTGCAGGTCTTTCAAGGTCTAGCTCATAACACAGCCTCATAAAGAGTGGCCCAAATTTAAAATTATGTAAGGCTGTGATTCCATTCTGTTCATGATACCTATGGGAAAGATCAAAAAGTTAATCACATGGGGCATGGAATTTGCCAAGGGAGAACAGCTTTAAATAGACAGCAAGATCTGTAGCAATGACAGAGGCACACCTTCCTATCTGCACCAGCCAAAGACATATAGATAACATGAAATTAATTTTAAGGAAAATTAATGTTTTGATCAAATTAATAAATTAACTAGCAACAAATAATATTTTCTATTACCAATAAAGTAACCTTCTTTGGATAATACTAGAATGCGTCTCCACCTTGAAAATTCCCAGCTACTTTTACCTTCTATTCATGGAACAATAGCAAAGGAAGTGGCAGCAGTTTATTTTAGCAGCATTACCTGCTAAAGTACCTCAATAAAAAGATAAAGCATTTCACTTTTTCCTTTATAGTTCCTATACTGTATTTGCTGGGAAAGTTTTCATTCACAAAACCTCCTGCTATTGACTGCTGGTGGCAGTACAGTTTATAATCACATGTGCTTTGGCTGGAAATGTCCCTGAACACCTCTGCCTTGCATCTGTGGGATAATTTTTTTCTGTGGTTCACTATACAGTAGGACACCACTTTGCTCCCATAGCTTAACTCTCCTTTGACCTGAGAGTCTCTAAAGGGTTGGAAGAGCCAAAGTATTTAAATAAAAATACAGCCTGAAGTTAAGGGATTAACTATGCATATTGCAACTGAATTGGGGCAAGACCTCAACTGCATATATAACCTGGGATAATCTAATAAAAGCAAAAAGATAAAGACGGAAAAGAATGTTACCTGGGTTGTTACAAATACCTGTAAATAACTTTTCTGGCTAGTTCCACATCAGACGAAGTCTGACATAAATGCAGCAAATTTTTTAATTCATTTTTGAGAATGATTCCATTTTTCTTTAGTTTTTCTTTAATATTTTTACAATATTGATCTGAAAATAAAACACATTACAGCAGCAGTCTATAGACAATTCCATTACCTGAGTTACATACTTGGTACCTGAAACATGGAGACTCAATGAAGCAGAACTCTCTTTTTTTCACTAAGAAAACTGCATAAAATTTCTCACAGACTTGCAAGTCAATGTGTCCCCATGAAGTCACTACAGACTTAGAAAACCAAGAATATGCTTATTGTGAACATAATTTCACTGTGTATGTTATGGAGCATATCAGGTAATGCAAAAGTTTTACCCAAGGAACAAAGTTTTGTGACCTTTATGTTCTTTTTCTAAAAAGCAAGCAAGCAAACAAAACCATTTCCACTCAGCATTCAAATGACCATAAATACTTTTTCTCAATACAGAAGATTTAAATTCATTCACAGCTGATGAACACACAAAGACTTTCATACATAATCTATGTATTTCTTTAAATAGGCATTAACTTAGAGTTGCTACCCGTCTGTACTAGAAAAGAGGGTTCTCTATCCAGCAAAGCAAGCACAAAGACTAGTCCCTCAGTTGGTAATTTCAAGCCTCTGACTCACACATACACAAGATTAAAATCACATACACCACCTGACAGCTCTGTTCCTCTCATGGTGCTGCCCCCATCTTGGGCAGGGAAGTGAACTTTTTTGTAGCAGTTGCTGGGTCACTGCTGTTCCCAAGCTAGTAACCTGCACAAGTTTTGCCTTGTAACCTACGCAAGAGGTACAAAGTAGGCATCCCAGAGAACGTCTGCAGTTACTCAATACAAATGTGTTGCTACATGCAAATACAAGTCCTCACTCAAGAGTGAGGTGCAGAGTTGAACCCTGTGAAGTCAGAAGAATGCATACATACAAGTATGCATATATAATGGTGTGATGTGTTCAAAGGCATGCAGAAATTTCAAAAATATTTGGTATCTAAACTGTATTTACATTATTCTAGCTAACTGTATAACTGCTGTAGCTAATAGTATAACTATTGCAGTTAATACTTGCCTTATAAAAGCAATAAATAATAGCTATTATATATTCTATGTAATAGTTATTACTGCTTTTCCCACTTCTAAATGAAGTTTATTACTAGCCATAATTACTTCTTTTCAGCTTTCAAGTATAACATTAAACACTCAATATAGAAACCACACACATGTACACAAAAATAGGTGCTTGGAACAATGTTTTCATTAGTTTTCAGAGGATATAGTTTGCACAAAACCAGAAGGTCAGCTGTGACCTATAAAGCAAAATAGTTGGCTTCTACTAACCTGTCAATCATCTAGCAAGAATGATTGACCCACAGTAGTAAATTCAACATTTCTCAAGTACAGGATGAATAAACTACCATATGAGTTTATCATCATCACAGCAAAATATAATGATATAACTTAGAACTTATCAGGCTGACTTTACTTCTCTCTCTGTCCCAGAAGAGTGGTTTATATAAAACTAGATTTGATTATTTGTCTCTTCTTGCCTTAAAATTAACTACAACCTTTGGAACAGCTGTCAATTTTTATCACTGGCATATTCACACACGATAAACAAGGAGTTTTACCTAGCTTTTCTTAAATAATAAGGGTAGCTTTATGTTTACATTTATGTTTCTTAAATAAAGGAATTTGTATACATTTTAAAAAGTATGACAAAATCAGAAAAAAATCCACTGATCCTGCTCCTACATTAATTTGGAAAAACTGAACTTGTTTCTCACATTCTGAGTAGCATATGTCATTTGGAATCAGGTGTGCAACTGAGAACTCACATTAGGAGTGATAGAAAAAAGATAAAAAATTTTTAAAAATATGCTGACAAAATTTACAGAACAAATTATAAAAAAAAATTACTGGAAGGCCCTTTTCTGGATAGTTAGGTAACTATTAAGCTTTGTGTTAACTTTCTGTGCTGATACTATACCTGAAGCAAGATTTGCAGACTGAAACACTTGTTTCCTATTAGACTAACAAAGTTGGAAAAGTGAGGGCACAAACATTTCGGGTGTTATGTAAACACCTTGCATACATGGAAGCTTCTCCACATGTATTCTCAATGCAGCATAACTAATATTGTTTCATTCTACAAAGCCTCAGATCTTCCAATAATGTTAAGTACAAAAAACTTGCAAGACATAATTTATTTCTTTAAATGGGGTCAACTGGTGTCATATTATGATGACTTTGACTGTTTCCTAAGACTCATGCTAAAACGGTGACTATGAAAAAAATGCTATACCTTTACTGCCATGAAGTTCATTTCTAATTGCCACTTTCATCTGCTGAAATTCTTGTAACTTTATATCTTCTTCTGTTAGCAGATACCGCTTCCCTGCCATAAGAAAAATAAGAGAAAGGTTGAGTTTTATGTTACACTTATGATTTAATAGTAGTGAACCTTGCATGTCTGAATTACTGACAATTGTGTGAAGCCAGTCCATTGGGATATGACACTAAAAAACAGACTGCAAAAACTGCAGTTGCTCACATCACTGACAAAAGAATCCAAATAATATGTCACAGCTTTCCAGAGCTTATCTGTACAAGGATGAAGAAGTATCTAGTTATTGGATGTGCAAAAGAAAAACTAGAGGCTCCATTCCTCTCCATTAAAGCAAGGTATAAGAGGATTCTGCACAAGATTCCCTCCCACCCACACCCCACCTTTTATACATTTATATGGATTTGTCTTGTTTTTCTTTGTTCTCCACAATTCACTAGTGGTACAACTTGCTTACCCCACAAGTGCTGTCCTTGCTAGTAAAAAATGAATCATTCTGGAAGCTTCAAATGCAGTAGGAAGACACAAAAAGCTTATTTTTTTAATTTATAAAAAACAACAAGCTTATTATTTGGATTGTAGTAACACTTGGGAGACCACATAAAGTCCTGCTGCAGTACAGACATCAGAGGTAAGACAGTTACTGGGTCTAGAATGTCAAAATTAACTTTGGGTGCTGACCTTAACCACACTATGTTGCAAGCTGCTTTAAAACAAGCATCATGCAAAAGCTATTTGACAAGTTTTTGCTGTCACAAAAACAGGTGTCCATTAGATTTTTATTTGCAACTACTGATTTTGTAACAGTCACAGTAACAGCTTACACTGTTACAATCTAATATTTCAAGGTTTTGGATTATAAAGAATTATTCTAACCATGAAAGGACAAGAGCAAGTATTGACCTGAGTAGGTTGTTTATTCTAATTCTGCGTATCCCTAGGAAAACGTAACTAGCCGTGTAAATAAAAACACTTGTTTTCTATGCAAGTGAAGCATGACAATGTCACACTTCATAAAACTTGAAGAAAAAAAACAGTTAAATGGCACATTTATCCATTAAATTTAATTGAAACAGTTCCAATGGGTAAACAAATACATTTTATTCAGCATGAAATTGACCTGTATTGCACTGCCATTTCCTTCCCACAGACCTCTGCTAGTCTAGCAGTGAAAGACCACCCCTGTCCTGGGCCTCTCCAAAGCTGGTGCAGGAATCATACTGGCACCTGGGGTGGGACTAGCACACCACACATGATGGATGCACACTGGTCACAGTGTCAACTGAGAGAGTGGGGCAGCAGAATTTTATCCTTCTTGAATTCCATTTGCTGAATTGTACTGCTTCCTTAGATTCATACCTTACAGTGTTACAGGAACAGTTCAAAACCAAAGGGACCCCTGAGGAAAAGGGAAGGAGATGGCTATGAGGGCTGGCATGTGCAGGTGGTACAGGCTATCCCAGAGAACTCAACCAACCAACTTGCTTAGCCTGAGGCACACTGCAACCCTCTTTATGGCCAGCCAGTGAAAGGGATGGGAGCACCACTCAGAGACAGGGGGCTCCATGCCTCCGAGGGGTGTAACAGAGGTGCAACTAGAGTGAAACTTTCACCACTGTTGCCACAGCAGGCCAGGAGCCCAGTCAGGGCCTAGGCTGGGGAGCCCTCTGCCATAAATCTCTTTTCCATGTGCCCCCATTTCCTTACCTCTGAATCCCAGGGTGTGGATAATGCTGTCATCCTCCCAGAATAAATACACATTTATGAAGTGGCATGTTTATTTGTTTGGTTGCATTTTTAAAAATGTCATATTCTGATAGCAGCAAGCAGGAGATATGCTGACTAACACTGACCTCTGGGGTGACCTTATTGCGGCCTTTCAGTGGGGCCTCCAAGAGAGCTAGAGTGGAATATGCACACGGGCATGTAGCGCTAGGACACATGAAAATGGCCTTCGACTAGAGTCAAATGCTTTGACTAGACAGTAGGTTTAGGTAAGATATGAGGAGGGTGGTGCGAGAGTGGAGTAAGTTGCTCAGAGAAGCTGTGGATCTAGCAGCCCTGGACATGCTCAGGGCCAGGCTGAATGGGGCACAATGAGCAGTGTGGTCTAGTGGAAGGTGTCCGCATGGCGCAGGGTTCGCAATGGATGATATTTAAGGTCCCTTCCAACCCAGGCCATTATGTTATTGCTTCTCCGATTCTGTGACGCCGACTCTCCCCGCGGGGAAGCTCTGCCGCACCAGCTCGGCCTGCCCACCACAGCGCAAACTGCGGCCCTCGGGGAGCCACAACACCCCTGGCCAAGAAGGTCATCCGCGCAGGAACTACAGCTCCCGTCAGGCA
>VZTJ01006138.1:825288-969661 GCA_013397795.1 Orthonyx spaldingii | reverse complement strand
CGGACCGCCGAACGCCGCGCCGCCTCCCGCGCCGCCCGCCCGGAGCCGCCCGCCAGCACCGCCGCCATCTCACGGCCGGGCCCGCGGGGCGGGGCGCCCGTAGCCCGCCTCCTTCGGCCCCGGCGCCATGGCCGCCCCCGTGCTCCGGCGCGCCGTGTTCTGCAGCGGGAGCGCCCTCGGCGTGGCCCCAGGTCGGTGCGCTGCTGGCGGGGCGGGGGGCGCCGCGCTGCTGGTCGTGGCTGCCGCAGGCCGTGGTGGGGGAGCGTGAGCAGGGGCGGGGTGCTGCGCAGGGACTTCGCTCACCTTTCCCCCTTCTTCTGTGTGCATGTGTGGAATTGGAGATAGCTCGGAAGACGTTTTATGGCTAGTGTGCAGTGTAGCAGAGTGTTCGCAGTTTGTTTTTTAATAGATAATCCCCCGTGTTAATTTCATAGCTCGACATGGCTAGGACTTGCCTTTTTGGATTAGGGGAAACCACGCGAAGTTGTGCGGGAGGCCGCCAAACACGCGGCAATGCGGGTTCAGCAAAGCCGGTGTGGGCGGTGACAGGGGCGCCACCAAGGCTGACGTTTTGGAAAAGCCAAAGACCTGACCTTTGGGAAGAACCGGGCCCGGTAACGCTTGGGTACAGTGTGGTGCTGATGGGCGGCTGTTGCGCCTTCCGAGCACGCGTTTCTCCCAGCTGCTTCCTGGTACCGGAGACCGGCTTCGGGCTGGGGCCGCGGCCTCACATAGGGCCTATGATAAGGGAAACAGCCCCTGAGAGCCTCCTGCTTGCTAGTGGCCTCCTTAGCTGCCAATGAATGAATGAATGAATGAATTTTTCTTTATACTAAAAACCCAAAATTTGCCACACCAAACACGCCCGGATCTTTTGTGTGCCTCTTTTATCAGCATAACGAAAGAGTGCTAAAGGAAACGCCAGCAACCCAACCAGAAATACCTTATTTTCTAACTGTTTGGTAAAGTGTTGTGCATATTTTTGAAGTCCTACTGCAGAACTTTGTGTTCCAGATCTTTTTGACAACAGTTTGCTGGAGTGTTCAGTTCTGGATGCATGTGTATAATTGTGTGTCAGAAGGATGATAAGAACGAAAAATTCACAACCAAACTGAAACTTTTAGTGGTAGCAGATGGATATTTAGATAAAGATTTTGAAGTAATTGCTAAGACTTCTGTGTAGCTTTGTAGTGTCTATTTAAAAAATACTGTTATTTCATAACATTGTTTCCTGCAACCTTCTACGTGTATTTTTATATCTTCTTTCAGCAAATGTTATCCAGGTGTTCCTTGTGCATTTTCAAGACCTCATCGTCTGTGACTGATACACAAATTCTTCCAGCGGAAGCATTTTCTGTTTTCTTTCCAAAGCTAGCACAGCATCTTGAGCAGTTTTGGTGGTACAAAAAGTATTTGGAAAAGCTTTCAAAAATATTTCAGTGAGTCTGCAGTTCATAGGAGATGAAAGAAGGGAGTTTATAAAAATGAAAGTATTTCCAGTGAGACAAGCCTTTATAGGTGGCAAAAATAACCATTCAGCAACAACGGAAAAGCCTATTAAAAGTGTGTAGCCCTTTTTTTTTGCTTATGCTTTTAACCTGTGTTTAGCTAATTGCTAACATTTGATGAAAAAGATCTGTGTGCTCCAAGAAGTTACTTTTATTGTTGTTTGAGGTTTTTTTCTGCCTTTACAAATTTGGGATGTGTTTTCTCAAATACAGAGTTTAAGTTTGGCAATACTTGTTTCATGCTGAAAAAAAGCTTTTGGGGAAAGGTTTCCAGTTTTAAATATTACAGTGTAATGGTTCATCCACATATAAAGAATCTGAATTGTTACATTAGTAGCTACTGACATAAAGACAGTTTAATGCATCCCACTTGCTAAATGTGACAGAAAAAGGTGGTACCTAATAAAATGTTTGTTTAGAGCTGTGTAAGCAACCCAGCTTACATAGTGATCTTTCTCTTCATTAGGTCGAAGATCGCTTCTTTCTTCAGCCTATGTGGATAGCTCAAAATGGGAAAAGAGACAAAAAGAGGAGCATAGCCTGGGTGAGAAAAGTTTGTTTCTTGTCTCCACTTTGTCTAATTAATTGCTACCTGAGCTCATTTGTGGCTATCTTATCATCTATAAATCCTTCAAAGTAAAAAAGTGTGTGAAACCATGTTTCTGAGCTTCTGTGTCAAAAAGCACTCAACATGTTAAAAATTTGTTGTATGTATACAAAGCTATAGTGCAGAAACAAGTTTGAATTTGCCTGTTTACTTAATGTTTGGTTTCTACAAGCTGATTTTTTTCTTTCACAAAATCCAAAGTGTATATGACTGTCTCTGACTGATGTCTTCTTTGACATTGTTTTAATAGTACTGCAGTGTGAAAAAAAGCTATTCTATAAGTATTACAGGACAATAATATTTAAAGACATTTTTAAAGAGGAAATTTTTTCAGGGCTTTGCGGTTTATTCCTGATTTATAGAAAGCATCTCAGAAAGCATTTTTCCATGCCAAGGATAGATATTCATTATTTTGTACCACAAGTGTTTTGAAGACTCCTTAATTCATAGTCTGATTTCATTCCTGGGCCCCTAAACTGTGGTTGTTACTTGCAACACAGATTATGAGGCTGAAAGAAGAATTGGCAGGGGCAATTCAGGGGCTTTTGTCAGGCAGGAGGACAGACAAAATGATCAGATGGATATTTTTTATGCACTAATTTGTTTCTTTTAGTTGCCTGTGAGCATCTAGGTAGGTATTGTCACCATGTTGTACTGTACATGGGTCCTCAGTGGGTCCTTGTTACTGTAGCTTGGGTCCTCCAGAGACTGTTAATACCTTGTTACACTCTGCTGTCAATAGGACTGCTCATGCAGTGTATTTTGGGCTGGAGCCACAGATTTGTGCCCTGGGTTGCCTTTGAAATAGTCACCTCCAGGTGAAAATGGGTTCTCATTTTGACAAATGTCACAGCCAATAGAAGTCCACTGTAGAAGAAAACGTTCAGTCCATGTCTGGCTTTCTCCAGGCCTGGCAAGACCTTCTGTGACTGTTTGGCAGGCAGCTTTGGTTCTTGCTGCTCCTCTGCTGATGATCTTGAGCCAAAGCAGATGTCTATTCCATGATTTTCTGACAACTGCTTTGCATTTTCATTTTGTGTTCATAGAAAAGAGAAAACAAATCAACACGGTGTCAGCTGTATTAGCATTTTCAGAGAGGAGACAGCCCTGCAGACGTCTGCTCTGTAGCTGTCAGTTGTATGGCTGCACGTACAATCTTGGCTGTATTAACTGGTGATTATAGCTAGAGTGAGTTCCATGTGTTGAGGAGATGCTCTTTTATTTGTGTGTTTCAAACGTTGTTTCAGAACTGCTGTTATGCAAAACTTTGCATAACCTGTTGTGAGGATGCTTTTAAAGGAAAAAAAAGCATTTTCTGATTTAAAGTCAGTTCCATTGCTCTGCTGCAATGCTTTGCTATTCCAGAGACAAACTCATTTACTGTATCCTTGTAAGACCTGCTTTATTACCTTCTCTGTAACCTCAGTTTAGAATCCGGGCATGAATGAGTTTAGCAAACTTCAGTACTG
Source organism: Orthonyx spaldingii (assembly GCA_013397795.1). NCBI lineage: Eukaryota > Metazoa > Chordata > Aves > Passeriformes > Orthonychidae > Orthonyx > Orthonyx spaldingii. Next base: position 966,077 of record VZTJ01006138.1, on the reverse strand, counting down.
AAAAATGTATGGGAAAGAGCAAGACTGTATTTTGTGTACTGAAGCACTTTTGTTCAAGAAGATAGGAATTGAAAATGTGTTAATTTGGAATTTACAAACTACTTGCTGGTAGGAAGATAACTGCCTAGAATTTGGATTCCACTTGTTAAAAACGAAGTACCAGGGAAACCAGAATCCCAGGGGATGGCAGAATCCAGGTGATATGGAAGGTTTTTTTGTTAGAAAGATTCACAGTACCTAATTTGGCTTATCTGTAACACCAGGTGGCAGTGTTGCTCTTACAGACATGGATAATTTCCATTTAAAGCATTGTTCAGCACAAAGCTGTTGTTCTTTCCAGTTATCTGGAAATAGAAATAAATGAGGAACATATAAATTTGCAAGGCAAAATACCTGCCTCGGCCTTTATACTTTAATTGGGTCTTTAAAATAAAACAAGGGGTTCTTTATAGCACCGGTTAGCCTGTGAATTAAGGCATTAGCTCTGCCCGTCACTCCCAGGACCAGTAAACTTTGCATCTCAGTTGTATCATCATTCCCCACCACTGGATCAGAACTCTGTCTTGAATGAATCACTTCTAAGAATACAAGGGTGAATAAATAGAATAAAATAGAATAGAATGAAAGTGACTTTACATGGTGGCCAAACGTGCCACTTATTGGTGATGTGCTGCTTGTTGATGTGGCTGCACTCTGTGAATAGGTACACACTGTGAGTCAAACTGAAACAATGATTTCCTAGGCCACTAAACTGGTATTATAAGTCATAACCGCTGACTTGGAAGGTGAGGGTCAGTATTGGCCCAGTCATGGTCCTGAACCAGCCTGTTGCAGGCAACAAGACGTTGAGTTTCTATGAACAAATACAAATAAAAGTGAACGTGGTATTTCATATACCAGTGTTCTAGAGACCACTGTGATGTCATGGCCTGAAATTAAATTACCTAATCTTAAATTTATGGTTTGTTTTGTTAATTTAAATCCATTAGATTATTGAATATGCAGTAATACATTTTTAGAGAAGTTAAATTTATGGAGTCAATCTTGTAGAAATGTATTTTAGGTAGCATATATGAGAGGTTGTGTACACTAGTGGTTTTTTTGATGAGTCAGATAAAAGCATTTGCAACATATATCTGTTAAAATGTACATAGAATTTTGATTTGGCCATTAAAATATTGGTTTGGTTTATACATCAATGTAAGCACTTAGGTTTTACCACCAACAATGCTAGGAGACTTCGGCATTCACATGCTTGCATTCTAGTACTGTTGTCAGCATCTTTTAACTAAGAAGAAGCCTTAATCTTGTTTATTGAATGGTGACTTAGGGAGCAGACTTGATTTATAAAAGGTGGCTGAATTACTTCAAATTATAAATATGAGAAAAAAGTCTGGTTTTAGGTGCTCTTCACAGAAAACAAGCTAGGAAATAATTACTCACTGCAAATAATTCCTGCAAGATTGCTACTGCAGAAACAGCAACTTGTCTGAAAACAAGGCTAAATTTCCCATTATCTTCATTTGTCTGCTATTCTTTTAGATTTAATCAGCCCTCATTTTATTGTGACTCTTACACTAGAGATGATAGATAAGTGTTTCATATTTATATGGAGTTCATAGACAAGTGCGTTCCATACTATAGATCTGATGGAGAGTTTCAGCTTTGGAGACAACATTAAAGGTCAGTCATTAAAATTCTACGTGTGAGCTCTCTCAGAGGGTGCTGTTGTATAATGGCTAACTGTCTTGTGATCTTGTATTCATGGCATTGTGTTCATTTGGTTTACATTCTACTAAAGTAGTCAGTGTTTTCTAAAGTGGACTCTTCATCTTCATGAGCACCTAGACAAAAGAAATGATAAGCTGAGTGTGGCTGAAAATGGTCATAGGGATCACCTTCTAGTTTCAGGAAGGTGATAACGTACCAAAGACTGTTCTGGAATAGACAAATGAACTGAGTCTCAGGTCCACATTGCCTTGTCATCAAACATATCAGGTTTTGGAGCAAACACTTCTTTCCAGCTGTCTCTAAATGGAGATTAAGAATGGTGAATGACAGTTTACTTCATTCATTAAGGCAAGGACATACCCAGTGTTTTGATCTGGAGAAGTTGAGTTGGTTGCAACATCCCTGGTCTGTAACTTCTAGCACTACTGGAAAGTCTCCCTATGCCTTTACCCATGTTCTTCATTATTACCTTTGTGAGATCTGGAGAGATGGGTCAGAGTCAAATATAGACACTTCTTGTAAGGATATTCCCATATAAATTTCTTGACCATTAAAAAATTCAATCTGTTTTTTTAGTGCTTGTCTTGAATAGCATGGCCTTGGTAGCCCACATCACCTTAGCATCCTGCACTGTCTTTTGTAGGAACTGATGCTGGCCTTACTAACTTTGCCACAAATTTTCCTTTGCTTTCATGGTCATGAAAAGTTTGCCTTCTCTCAGTCAAAAGATAAATGCTCATTCTGTGTTTTGAAGAACTCCTCAGGAAGAAAGTTGTTATGTGAATAAGGAATACTGCTGTGTGGCAGACAGGAGCATTGTACAGACTAGGAGTCAACTATTTTATTCCAAGTCAGGGCTCTGTCATTTTACTGGGGAGAAAACTTCATCCGTGTCCTGTAATTTGACAGATAATCTGTAAGGTCAGAGTAGCAATGAAAGCCATTTGTGCTGTTAAAACTGTGTACCCTCCAGTGTTCACAGGTGTGTTTTTAAAGTAATAAATAGCGATATCACTTGTTTTGTGAACAGCATCCCTCAGAGACACAGCATGTTACCGGTGCAGTGCTGTCTCCTGCCTCTGACAACTTTGCAAGAATAGAAGGCTTAGTCAGTTCTGATGTAGTGCTGCAGTTTCTGCTTACCTCACATTTCATTGACAGGTGTGGAGGCAGGATGACTTTTTTTAAAAATTAATTGTAAAATGAGCCAACCCATCAGCTCCTCAAGGATGGCCAGTGGGTCTTACCAAGTGGTGTCAAAGGAGTGACTCAGTAACAGTTGCAAAGGAGGCAGCAAGTTCCAAATGTTGCAGAGGGAATTTATTATATTCCTGCTCCTCAAGATGGCGAATAGCAAGAAAGGGTAGGATTGAAGTCTCTAAAGCTTATAGATTTGATATCATCAGTTCATGATCAAAGAGACGACATTAAGCATATGTTGAACAGCTTACTCTTTCTGAGTCATTATTTTCCAGAAACAGTACAAAACTAAAACTCCAAATTAAATTAATTTAACTTCCAATTAAATTCATTAAATGCAATGGCTGGCTACCTGTTCAACAGTCAGAAATTGAAGTTCCTGCATGGTCAGATTAATATTGGTATATGACTGCTTAAGCAGAGTGCTTTAAAGTTACTTAGTTACTGGCATAGTGCCCCATTTGATTAACAGGATTTCTTTGGATTGCTGTTTGTGATTGTAAGGTTTATCAGTATGGTACTACATGTTGCTGTGTCTCATTGTTTTACCATAAAATAAGAATCCATGCCTAAAGTACTGTCCAGCATATGCTAGGCTTGAAAGCAAGTGGGAATTTTAAGGACATCTGCTAATTTTTTGGTTTAGATGCCTTATATTAGTTATACGAATTTCATCCAGCACATTATAGAGTGGTTTGGTTTTTTCCTCTTTTTTCTAGAAAGTTAGGATCATTATGTTGAGAACTTTTTCATGTATTATTTTCTGTGAAAGTGTTCAAAAATAATTGGAAGTATTGTTTTCATACAATTTCAAAATGAGGTGCTAAGAACCCAGAATTTTATTTCATGGATATAGGTTCTATTTGAGGTTATATGATACCTCTGCAAATTTTCCTGTTGTGCCAGTTGATTAAACACACTCTTTTTCTGTTTTCTCCAGCTGACTTAGCCCACTTAATGGACAGAACCTATGAAAGAAAACTGCCTGTCAGCTCTTTGACAGTAGCCCGGGTAAGGAAATAAATCCCAGTCATAAAGTGGTAGAAGTGGCTGTGGAATGCTTGTATAATCAAGTGAGCTGAGAGGCGATAAATGATATCACCTCTGTTGGGAGTTCTGGAATCGTAAATGTCTTGTTATACTGTTAAATTGCTGTATAAAGCTGTTTTATTGATACTTTGTACTCATTAGTTAGTATCCAGACTATAGGGTCTTAAACAGATCTTTTTTTCGCAGTAAAATTGGGCCTCACTGTTACTGGGTTGTGTATTTTCCCTTCTATGTGTTTCCTGCCTTCCTGTGGTTTGTGTCTTTGTGAGGTCTTTAAAGCCTCCTCAGGGCTGTTTAAGAAACCAGGCTGCTAAGGGAATGCATTGAATTAGTACACTGCACTGTCTGTCTTCCTCCACTTCCAGGCTTCTTTCAGAGTGAGGTGGAGGTGGACATATTTTACTTTTATGGCTTTCATTTGTTACAGCAGACTGAGGCAGAACAAATGCTGACGTGGATGAAGCAAAGCCATTATTTTTACTGGAATTAGTAACCAGTTCCATCCTCTGGATGGGTTAATCTGGAAAGGGGGATGAAAAGCAGAGATGTGGGATGTGTTTTTAAATTACCTGTGTAAGTGAGTGTTTGTAATGAAGACGGAGAATAGATATGTCACTTGTTTAGAAAACAAAACAACAAACTAATTTTGGTCTTCAAAACTATCCAGAGAAGCTGAGTTACCTCAGTAATATCCCTAATTAGTGATATCACTAATTAGGATAATTTGCACCACTAACTGAGGAGTCACGGAATGCTTTGTGCAGTTATTCATTGCTTCTGAGGCACTGTCCATGAGGAAAATGTGTGTTCCTCTCTTTTTCATGAATCAGATTTATTCCTTTCCTGCTTTGGGCTGACCTGCGTGGAGAAATGGCATTTTCAGGTTGTCAAACAGCCCCACTTTCCAATACCTGTAGCTAACATCAGATTCTTACTTTCTGAAATGTCAGTAAAGCGCACGGGCATGCTATTGCCCTGCTTCAGAAGATGACATCTCTATGTATACAGCATGCAAAGAGAATTACGAAATGGAAGACCAAATACCAGTCAGCTGAAATTATTGACTTTAGCTTAGGCTTAGGGTAAAGAGAAGTACTGACCTTGAGAACGTGTTAGTGTATTCTGAACTAAAGGTATTATATTATGAAGATGTAGTGTTCCAGCATCTTTATGCTTATGTTAGTAAAATGTAGAGGAAAACAGTGTTACCTTAAGACAAAATCTGGATGTAAACTTGGCTTGTATTTAAGTAATTGACAGCACTGGGAGTTTTGTAAGAAGACAGGATTGTAAATGAGAGGACAGTTGTGCTTTACAGCATGGGGGTTGCTTTTTTCTTACCATTATTGATAGGTATAGTGAAATACAAAATGTTGCAGTCCCTGTGCGTCAGAATATATAGTATGAATAGGCACAATAGGCAAACTATAGGAAAAAAATACTTTTCGGAAAAAGAAATTAGGCATGTCAAGACTCACTCAAAATTGTGGCAAAAAGGTGTAAGGAACTGAATGTATGCTTAAAATAAAAGGTGTGATTGAAGAGCAAAAGTTTTAGAGGAACAGCAAAAATACAGGGTACTGAGTTATAGGAGTTTAATCATCAGAGCGCCTTCAAGGTGCATCAAGTTTCACAGAATTGAGGAAGGGCATTGTCTCAGTTTAAAAAGATTTGAGTTTTAGCAGTCTGGAAGAAACCAGAGTTAGGAGCAAGCAAAGATGTGAAGAATTCCAGTACTGTCAGTCAGCTAAATATGCTGGACAAATGTGTTTTGTTATTGCATTTTTTTCTAATATGCTTTGTGTGAGTACTCCGTTTTTAAGCTTTTATTTCTTTTTTTTTAATCAGTTCATTGACAACATTTCGTCACGAGAAGAAGTGGATCAAGCAGAATACTACCTTTACAAGTAAGCGTCTTTTCCCCCCAACACAAACTTTGAGTCGTACAAGTAAATGCCATGAAGTCTTGTCCTTTGAAGACTGACCCTTTCCAGCCTTTTGGCTTTGATTTCTCTCTTGCGAAGTATGTGCATCTACTTGTCTTACAACTCACAGCCAAGGGCTTTCTTAGCAACTTTTCCATGGTTATGGCTGCCCTTCACTGGACCTCTGGCATTGTCTCCTGTCAAGCATGTTTATCTGAGATACTGAAAAGCTAATGCAACCTCCAGCTGTGGTTTACGTTAGAGATGCTGAAATTATAAGGACTCGTGTTTGTTCACAGTTTTTCCTTTTAATACTTTTTTTTGTTCTCTGAGTCATTATTTATCTAAATTGACTGTACAATATTTGCATGTTTAAGTGTAAGACTCAAGGAAGCTTGTTTCCTTAGAATACGGAAAAATGAGAATCGGCATCCATTGGTAATGATCAAGTCAAGATCCTAATGATCAAGGAAATATATTATCCCCGCAGTACTTCTATGTTTCCCAGATAAGCTGTGTAGTTCACTTTATACATGGGTTGTTAGGGTTTTGGGCAACTATTTTTGTGTTGGTTGAAGTGTACATGGTGCCTTTTCTGGTAGTGTCAGGTTGAATGCTTGTTTGCTTGCTTCAAGTCAATACCTCTCAATATTGACTCTAAGAGGGTAGCAATTCTTGCTGGTCACTGGAATAAATTAGTTCTTTTATGACAGGTGCACACACATTTTGAGAACTTGGTTTTGCGATGAAGAAAGTAACACATCCTGTCAAAGCACATGAGAGAGCATCCTTACAAATAACATCAGGTTGTTATTTGGAAATAATAGTGACTGGGTTTTTTAGTTAAAGTGTTTTCTGGACCCCTGGTTTAAGTATATGCACAGTTTTAAGTACATGTCTGCATTAGACTTCAGATGCCCCTGATTCCGTGGTACTATTGGGACAGTATCTGAACCTTGGAACTTCAAGATGGAAACAACAGAAACCCAGTTGGTTAATAATAGTTGGTTAATAGTAAATCCTGTAGTTTAAAAGTAGGAAGAAGAATCTCTCACAGAGGGGAGGTAGTGGAGTTTTCATTCCTTTTCATCAGGATTTCATTAGTCTTATCAGAATCTGTGATCAGAAATCAGTTTTCCATCCTGCAGCAGCAGAGGTGAAAACAGGAGAAGGTAAAACCAGTTTAATGCAAGCCTTCTAGTACCTTTCAGTAACGGTCTTGAATGCATTACGTTATGCCCCGTGTACTTAAGTTCTCTCTGATGGCCTCAGGCCCTCTAGGGTCAGGGATTCCAAGAGACCCCTGACTTCCCTGAAATGCAGAGGAAGGTGTGGTGGTTTCAATTGCTAAGTCTCAAAATGATGTACATGAAATCCAGGTTTATTCTTCTTGAAAAAGTTCAGAAAGAGTGACAAAAATTTGGAAGCATAAGGAATGGTCCATAGGAAGAGGGAGAGAATATTATGGGAATCTCTAACATGTAAATATCCTTCATAGTCTTAATCTGTGCCTGGTTAGTACATCAGGTAAAAATACAAGATTTCTATCCTTAAGAACACATTCTAATGGAGACAGGTACAGTTCAAACCCAATTATGGTTATTTACTATTTTCCTAAATAAAATTCTCCTGTGGTTGGTGAGAGTATAGTTATGTACATATCAAATATAATTATTTGTCATTGATACAGATTTTATTAGTCTGTATGGAGAGAATAGAAAAGTACTGATTGTCAGACATGCTGTGGCTGGAATTTTTCTTTTGTGTGTCCCTGTAATGCTGCTTTGTTTTGGTGTTCAAATTGCTTAGTCTTTTGGTGACGTTAGCATCAATTTTCAAGGAGACTTCATTCCAGCATTGATCCATGAAACTGTTCTCAGAATGGACGTGTATACAGGTAGTGAAACAGCTTAGAGAGGTCTTTAATTCATGTAAAAATCCTAATTATAACAGCGTTTTCTCTGGCAAGTGAAAGTAAATGTTTTAGCTTCAGGATATAGGAGATATGGTGGATATTTGCAAGACGCTTTAGTTGGTCTTTATATTTTGCACATAGGCTGGAGGTAAAATGAAAGACATTTATAAAGATAGGTCTTTGCAGCTGGGAGGATGTTTGACACAGAAAGTGTCTTGTGTAAGTGGCCACACCATGAACTTAAGTGGGGAGGGTTAGAGAGGGAAAGTTCAGAAGCAGAGAAGCTTTGACAAGAAATCTTTTTCTGCCTTAATGAGAAAGTTCCAAGCGCAATTTTTCTTTTATTTAAGGAGAATAAACTTCTAAACAAGAGAAAGGCAGTTCAAAGGAAGACTGGTTTTATGTCTGTGTCTTATGTTTTCTGAGGTATATAAATCCGTTGCAAACAAATGTCGTGTACATGGTCTGGTAAGTTGACTGTATGTGAATTTGCCTGTACATAAATAATCAGAATGCTCCCAGAGTCCTGTGGTTTTCCCCTTAGCTACTTGTAGAGTGTAAAAAAGGGAATTTCATATCTCTCCCCAGTGTTTGGTGCCTCTGGTAATCTGAGGTGAAGGGTAAGCAGTTCCAAGGCCCCTACAAGGTTGGAAGATATTCCTGGTACAAAAGGCAAATGGCCTGTGGGAAGAATCAGAGGGAACTAATGGCATTTCCATGCTTGCAGTGTGGGGTTTTCCTGTAGATGGGAAATTGTAATTGTTAGCTTTGTAGACTGGAGAGTTTCCTTCTATTATGTGAGGCAGAACATAGTTTCAAGAAGTAGTATTCTGGAACATTACCATAATACATTTAGAATCCCAAAATAAAATGTATGTATTATATTTAGACCTGTTTCAATTTTCTATCCTTTTAAAGCAGTGGATCTCCAGTCATACTGTCTCCACAGAGGATCTTGAGGTCTCAAGAATAGCTGTGTGGAAACTGCTATGCTACATTGTGGGACACGTCTAGTAAGATGGCAAAGGCCAGTTTGAGGCATGATGTCATCTGCTTTCAGTGCTCCTCTTTTTGTTCTCTTCTGAATACCTCCCCCCCCTCTGTTAACTGTCAGACTTTAAAAAAGTCCTTTCATCTCCTGGGATCCCAACAAAAATTCTCATTAGAATGCAGAGTACTTTCAGCCAGATCAAAGATCTGCAGTTCGCCTTACTTTGTCCTGTCTCACTGAGATGTCACTATTTCACACATCAGGGTGTTTTTCATATGATTGAAACATTAGCATAATGAAGAGAGGTTTTGTGATGAGGTAACTGCTGATTTTGTATGTAGGTTTTATGCCAACAAAGATTTTTCAATGGGTGTGAAAAGAATTGGTGAAGTTTTTTTTTTATGTTGAGATTCCTCAAAAGAATTTTTAATTGCATTAAACCCACGACCCACTGTGTAGAAAAATGCATACACAGTCTACAGAATGTGTTTGTATGTGCATGTGCTCTGCAAATTCTTGCACAATCTCCCTAGATCTTTTTATTATCTTTCTGTGATTCATAAGCACTTTTTTTGAAAACAGACCTGTTTCTGAAGACTTCTGGATTTATTACCTGGGGTCCATACTTGATTGTAATCACAAAATGGGACAATAGCAAGTGATTAGAAGTTATTTTTAGATGACTATCTTTCATAGAATCATAGAATTGTTTAGGTTGGATGGTAGTAAGTTACAGTTTTGAGGCCTGATTTCAGCCTTTAAATAATTTTGGGACTGTGATCTCAGTACATGTGAAACTGTGCTTTTTCCTAATAATACCTGTGTATCCCTGCTTAGGGCAACATTACGTGCAAAATAAGTTTCACCTACATTCTCTGTATTTGCATGTCTGTTCAGTGGGTGCAGAAGTTGCACTTTTACTGTAATACCAGTCAAGCAGTTTAGTGTCTGAAAATGCTATTACTCTAAAGTACTGCTTGTAATAAATTATCACAATGGACCAAAAAAAGTGTATTCCTGACTGATATTTGCATGACATTCATTCTCACTAGTATGATACTTTGTGTATAAATCTACAGTACATAATGAATACCGTTAACCTGTTCCAGCACAAATAGCAGAGATGTAGACACAGCCCTGTAACGTATTTAACTCTTCCTTTGAGATTATTTCATTCTCTTAAGGCTGTAGGTGAAATTGACTTCATTAATCTTGGTTTTCAATGCCTCCAGACAAATATATGAGTTTAAAAAAAGTATAAAAGTAAATAAGTCAGAAATATCTGCCTGCTATTCACGTTATGCAGCAGTTATATTTTGAAATGATATTGAGAAGTGGTGGAAGAATACGAAGAGGAAAATACACTTCCTAGGCAGAATGGTTATGTTTAACTGTGTTGGACACCTGCCTATGCTGAGTGCTCTAAAATAAGTTTATTTGCAAAAGATTTGGGCAGCTCTTCATAAGGTGAGGAGGCACAAGGAAGGGTGACACTAGAAAGATGTATCTCATTAGAATATTTACTTATTTTCATGAAAATGACAGAAATACCAGTGTTTAGTACTGTTCCACTATGGTTGCCAGTGTGTGATGCTGCTTTATGTGAGGAAACATTGATCTCTATCCAAGCCAGTGCTGTCAGATGTAAGTATTCTGGCTGTAGGGACTCCACTGTCCTTCTGGCTCCAGGATTTACTAATTTCTGCACAGAGTGGCACATGTTCGTACTCTCCCTGTCACCTTTCACAGTTTCTCTCTTGTCCTAGTCTGTCCGTGGTTTGTCAGAGTCTGAACTGTTAGAATCTTTGGAAAAAACAATTAGTAACAATTCTGAAACTATGTTTCAGAACCCAGAGCCAAATTTCAGCAAGCCTTATCCCATAACCACATCAAATTTTGGTGTGCTCAGTGTAACATGCTGGAAGTGCGAGAGAACCATTAATAAAGATAGAACACTGAAGAGCATTCAGAAAGATCTTTTCCTGTAATACGTGCCTTTTCACTCATCTGCTTTTCATAGTTCATCTATCCTTTTGTATATACTTTTCTTTAAACTTGGCAGAACTGGACAAGAATTGTCTAGGCACTGCATATAAAAGCACAGAAAGTTGGAAGGCTTTCCATTAACACTATTTTTTTTTTTTTGTGTTGCCAACATTAGAAGGCTAAGCATTTGGATTTTAAAAGCTTTGTAGTTAAAACAAGAGGAAAAGAAAGATTCTTCTACAAACAGGATGCAGTATTAGTGTTGGGGGTAATCTGTCCTCCTCCACAATATTTCTGGAATCAATAGAAATTCAAAGCCAGTCAGATTCAGAAATTGTCAGGAGTGACTTGGTCCACACTCCATGTGGATACATTTTTCATTTAGTATTGGAAGACAGGCTTTCATTACAATTCTTAGAAGAAAATAATATTAGCAGAATTTCCATGTCTTTTACCCAGCATCTTTCCTGCCAATAGCTCAAAGCTTTCTAATGAGTAGCTTCTACTGGAAATAGTCTGAAGTACAATGAGACCAGATCTCAACTATTGTACTCATATGTTGAAGGAGAAAGGGCCATTTTGTCTCAGAGCTTGACCCATGCTCATCCTTAAAGATCGATTTTGCTATATCCAGTGGCATTCCAGAAGCTGTTTAGTAAACCCCTGCATCAGTAAAAAGCCTGTCTGGAGTCAGATCTTGCATTATGTTTTAGAAATACTGGAAGTCCAGGTAGAAGTTAAATGCAGCCAAAAATGTGGAGAGCAAACTGTTCATATGAATACAAAGGACCAGGACAGACTAAAACCTTTTATAGCTTCAGAGTTTAAAATAAGCACAAGCAAAGATCTGTTCCTTTGCTAGCTTTAGTTAATGACTAATATGACTAACAATTGTAAAGCTATACTGGAGAATTAACTCCATCTGGTTTCTCCTTGCAAGGAATTTCAGGTTCCACTATAGCCCCTGGGCAGTTACAGCAGTCAAAACCAGTCTCCCATCCCACGTAAATAGAAGAAAAAAACATATGAAGTTAATGTTTCTATTGAATTCCTTGTCTTTTAGATTTCCTAAATAGTGTTAAATGGTACAGCAATGTTTGTCTTTCAGTTACGTTGAAAGTGGCAGCTACCAGCATAAACCCGTGAATTTTTAGTAGGCTTACAACCATAACCAGAGCTACCACCATCCCTTCCTTAGGAGCTGTTAACTTTGTGGTCACTGTATCCATCAACCTAAATCATTCTTTTATGTGGTGCAAGTATGTATTTCCTTTTTGATCAAAATAAATACAGTAAAAAAAAAAGACTATGAACTACGTGTTACTATCAACTTGTTATGGAATAATCTTGACTTGCTGTAACAAGATAGAGCTGTCTTATTGCAGGTAAGTTGATTAGAATTAGAATTTGAATTGTTGACTTGATCTCAGTTTAAATCAGCAAGCAAGAAACCTTAATTAAAATAAAACATTTTAGTAATGTTTCATATTTCTAATTTAAATTATACTTTTAAAGCCTTATTGCTGTTTTCTGGCAGCAGAAAACAAGTTCTTCAAACCAGTTTCATTTCCTGGGAGGGATTGTACTCAATTTGGAACAATTTTCTTACTGAGCAAAGGGACAGTCTTGTGTAGATACTTTTGAAGTTAACAGGTATTTCTTTACAGGTTTATTTTATGTATTTGGTTTTCTTTTTAAAAAAAGAGAGAAATTTTTACAAGAGTGCTCTTTTTCCTGATGTGGACAGCTACTTTTGAGAAACAACCTTAAATGGAAGTATTACTTTTCTGTAAATGTTCACATTTTAATGAGTGTGTAAACATTACTTATATTAAATAGAACATGGACAGCATTTAGAACATGCTTTGTATTAAAAATTTAGCAATATAGGAAATCTTGTTTTTATTTGGTGAAATAACAGATTCTCAATATGTCAGGATTTTTGTATTTGTAGGTGCTGGTTTTTGTTCCTGTTTTATTTTAGATGTGGTAAGCATGCATTCCTGCTGTTCCGAGTCACATATTACTCATTATTGAGCTAAACTAAACATAAAAGAGTTATGTTCGCAGCTGTAGAAGGGACAACAGTTACTAAAAATTCTGTTTTCGGTTGCTTAACTAGTAACCTTCTCTAGTTTGTGTTGTCCTGCTTGTCAAGCTAGCTGTACAATATATGTTTCATCAGGAAACAAATGCATTTAATACAGGTTTTTATCTGGGACTTGTGAGCTGATTGGGTTTTTTCCAATAGGAATTCTGTTGATTTTTTTTGTTAGCTTTAATATTCAGAATGGTAGTGCTGAGTAACACTGGGTTGTGGGGTGGCCATTCAAATGAAAATACTAGGCCATTTTAACTGTATCTATTCGTACACAGCGCATATGAAATACTAAAACAGGCTACAAATAGGAGACTGTTTATCCTATACTTGGTGAAATTCAGGTTTTTTGTGCTACTGCAACTAGCACACTCAAAATGCTGAACAGTTTAAATGTCACAAACAGAGGGCCAAGTACAAAGTCAAAAGGCTTCCAGACCAGGCAGAAGATCTCTTAGGAATATCAATAATCAAGATTCTTTTACTGTAATCAGTAGTAAAAGAAAGAATAAAGATAGTTTTTTAGGTGAATTGAGATGTTATTTTGTTGCCATTAAAGGTTTTCCAAGGGGTGAATCAGGGTGTTCCTGGCTTAAATGGACTCTGCAAGCAACTGTGGATGAGCTTCTGATGAGAACAAGAATTTTATTGAAAATGGATTTTAAGAACAGAATGAGTATTTAGAGCCTGTATTGTGTTAATTTTATTATGCAAAAAATTAAGTTAGGAGCTGGGGAGTGAAGATATGTAGTAAATAGTGTCGGCTTTCAAATGTTCTCAGTCTGGGAAATAGGAGTTACATAGCTTGGCACAGCTGTTATGTTGAAAATATGTCTGGGGTTCAACGTACAGGCTGTAAAGTTGAGCCACTTACCAGGATTTGCTTTTTATTTTTTCTTATAATTGTTTTCTCTTACTTGTAACTAAAGAAAGGCTTATAGCAAAGTGGGACTGGACATCCACTAAGAATGTGAAATGTTTTGAAACACTCCAGGGTATATTGCATGGTATGGGATGTATGTTGTTTTTTGTTTTTTGGGGTTTTTTTTGTTTGGTTGTTTTTGTTTGGTTGGTTTTTTTTGTTTTTGTTTTGGTTTGGTTTTTTGGTGGTTTTTTGTTTGTTTGTTTGTGGGTTTTTTTGGTTTTTTTTTTTTGTTTTTTTTTTTCTTTTTTTCTTTTTTTCCAATGGTTGAAGAAGAATTTTGCCGGGAGACTAATGTGAGTGCTAGTAAGACCTATACAAGCAGTTTCATGACATCTTTGGTTTTCTACCATGGAAATAGTATATGCTCTGGCAAGTTGCATGGAAGCAGGGCAGGGACCAAAGCATCTCTAAAATTCCACTGCCTGAGAATTCCTATTCTGCACCAGACTTGATAAGAAGACTGCCAGTATGATTCAATGATGGCAAGTCATGTGGTAGTTTGTAGGGTAGACTGATGGAGATAAGGACAAAGGCATTAAAATATTTTTTCCTGCCGTACCTCAGCCAACATATGAAATACAAGGCTTGTGCACTATTTCAGTGAGGACATCCCCTCATTTTACTATATGTAATGAAAAGTCCATGTTATCATAGTTTTAAATCATTGTTACAAAAAGTCTTGGTTTATTTCACAGACTTTTAAGATGAACATGGTCTGCTCAAGCACTTAAAAAAGGGACTACACCATCTTACTAGACTTCAGAGTAGTCAAGAAAAGTGTCCTATGCTTTGTTGGTAACAGTGAAGATGTTCCGCGTAGTAATATGATCCAGTAAAGTGGATCCAGTGTAATCTCTTGTGCTCTGAGACTATCTGTGGTTTTGATGCGTGTTGCTGCACAGTGTGTAGTAGCAGATAGCAGGTGTGATACAAATTCCAGAAGGTGAAAGCTTTTGCAAATGGAAAGAACATATTTAAGATTACCACGTTAAGAGATTGCGTAATGCATCACAGTTACGGATCTGATCTTATGTTGTTCTGTTATACTCCTTTTTAGACAAAATGGTTTTATAACAAAATCAAAGTTATTGTGACAGGAAGGAGGTAGATTTACATTAGCATACATTTTTCTTTAGCTTGTAAATGATTGGACATATTAATTTTCAAGTAGATGCCTTTTTATTTTAAAAAATTGATGTCTATGCTTTTGTAGAACTGAAAATGTTGCATCAACTTTTCAGTTATCAAGACATTTAGAAAATTACCAGATTATATCCAACAGACTGTAGATTTCTTTTTGGCCCCAGTAATAAAGAAATTTGAAAAGTCAATTATGTTTCTCTGTTCCAATGGTTCCATTTTTTTCTAAGTAACTCCATCTTCAGAAATGTCCAAAAACACTGGAGCGCAGAACAAAAATGAAAGTAAGTAGGTACATTTATTCAGCTTGTGTATCTGCTTATTTCTACTGATACATTTGTGCCTGTGAAAAAGTGTTCTCCCTAAGGGCAGAAGCTTGATTGCAGACAGACTCACAAAACAATGCTTTGCTGTAATTGAATAGAGGAGTATTGAATCAGTAGATAAGGAAAGGTCATGGTGTAACATTTTCCTGGGGTGATTTCTGTGGTTATTACTCTTTCTCAATGTGTACTGGAAAAGGGAAATTAAGGTGCAAATTTCTGACTATAAGATGCTCAGTAGCAAAATGAAAAAAAACCAAACCTCTCAATATCAGGGTGCTAAGTTTTTTGTTGTTTGGTTGCTATGTGGGTTGCTTGGTTCTGAGATTTACTTGGTAAATCATTGGTTCCTAATTAGGTTGACTAATCCCTGAACAATCCCTTCCTTACCTTTCTTTTGGTTTTTTTGTGAAGGGCACTGTGGGGTGGAAGAACAGTATGGGTTTGAGAAAAGCTTACATAGAAGTTCGGGCCTCACTTGTCAGCTGATTATATCCCCTTACCTATTTCCTAAAATCCTGATGTGCCCCTGTCCCTGAAGGAGAATGTCCCCAGGCTTTTCAGCTGCCTCTCTGTCTCTGCTTTGCTACATCAGTTTGAAAGCCTGGGGGACTCAGTTAAATGTGGAGCTGGTAATTTCAGAAATAACACTGTGGTTGCTTTCAGCAGTCGGTTTCCATCTTCACCACTGATGCATCTCTGTGGGATGCTGGACTGCACATCCTTGAAAGATGCTGGGATTGTCCTTGCCTCCAGCTTTCATCTAATTAATGATCATGTGCATGTGTGGTGTGCCAGGTCCTCAGATGATTGAGGCAGGTCCCTGGTAGCTTGAGGGAACTGTGTGTTTTCTCTTTGGACCAGGTGAGAATTAGACCCAGGATCTAGTTTAGGGAGCATTTAAGTAGCAACAAAGAATGCTTTCTTGGGTTTGTTGTTAAAGTTGGAAAGGAATATACAAGAGAGCAGCTGATAGAAATGCCTGTTTGCTCAGCTGTAAATGTAGACACAATAAACATTCCTTTCTCGTGTTGAAAAGTGAACAGGGATTTTGGTTATTTCCCCACCACCACCCCACTCTTCAGTCTAGAACTTGTCAGGCTGAAAGCATACAGATTTTGGCAACTGGATTTGCAAGCAGATTTCCGCTTTTATGAGTAATGCCTTTTTTCCAAGAATTTTTTGGTGTGGATATAAAGCTGCCTTTAATCTCTAAAGTGAACTTTATGATGATCCTCTTTACGTTGTCATTTATTTAATTCTGATCTCTCCTCTGTAACTACTATTTTCATTTTTAAAAGGGAAAAAAATGCTCCTTTCTTCAAAGTTCCACTAGGCAGTGAGCAGAATTGGACTAAATCGAGGTATAAGCTAAATAGATGGCCTCTGGCAGCAGACAGCTGGGTGTAAAATGGACACCATCTCCCTCCCCCTTGTCTACATTGCCTGTGCCAAAGTTGACAAACCAGACTGGCTGCTGATGTGTGACTGGGGGTGGATGAGGTATAGCAGCTACTGTGAGAGCATGACAGCAGCGCATGTGCAGCATGAGTGGTACAGTCCACTTCACCAGCAGAAGGATTTATATTTTTTTTTGTCTTCACTGTAGTTACTGTCCTGCAGTGATCACTTCTTTTTGCAATTGCCCAGATTAAGTCATAAAGCAACAGGTTCATCTTACATAAGATACTGTTGTGTTGTTTTGAAAGTCATGATTCATTGGAGAAATAAAGTCAGACTGAAACACATGCAGTACATAAATGCACATAGTTGTAGTGTTTTTCCTGCTCTTCTGTCTCCTCTGTTCTCCTCTGCAGTGGGTAAGACAACATATGTAAGGGCTCTATACCATGCTTTGGAGAACTGGTGCTTGTAAATGTCAGTTTGGAGCCTAAATACAAGGTCTGAGTAGGCCACTGTAACAGGGCAAAGTGGCAGGTCATCCTGGCCTTGCATTGTGGACCAATCATTAGCAGAACCAAAAGCATTAGTGAATTATCATAGAATATACTGAGTTTGAGAGGGACCAATCAGGGTCATCGAGCCCAACTCCTGACTGCACAGAACACCCTGTGCCTGAGAGCATTGTCCAAATCCTCATTGGTCTCCAGCAGGCTTGGTGCTGTGATCACTATATTTATAACTAGCAGTCTTGGATGTGTTCCTGTCTCAAAAGGGGAGAAACTACAAAATACCTTCTTGTATTATGAAATCCTCTGCCTGTTTTGGGTAGCACGACCTCATTTTACTGTGCAGCTTGTAGCTACCTACGCAAGGGAACATTTGTCCTACAGTACATGCAGTACTTAAAGAGAGGTACCTGCTGTCTCTCTCTTTAAATAACAGATCTGACGGCACAGTCTTTTTCTGAAAAGAATAAAACAGTCATATAGCTGGTAAGAGCCCACAAATTTCAAACTGCCTTACAAAATGCTTGAGTCAGGTTTGCCATGTTTATCTTTGATTTACTTGCTGTTCCTTGGGATTGACATATGCAATGAGATAAAGGCCATTTTGGTCCTACTGGTCTCAGAAGAAGTTAGATATACTAAAAGATACACTAACTACATGCCTCAGAAGTATTGTGATTCAGTACTGTGGTTAGGGAACAGTTAAAAATGTGTAAAGGACTTCTGCATTTTTTGTTACTCATTGCTAAAAATATTTTTATTAGGAAAATGCATGGTTGGAAGAAAAAGAAATACTAGTAAGCGTTGTTCATTGAGATATGACATGAAAAGTAAACAGATTGATGATGGACTTCCTGGTAGCCAAGATCTGCCTCTGCACCAGTGATCGACTTTTTGAAATGGTTACCTTTTTGGCAGAGGCTGTGGCTGAAACTACACGTATCAGGAGTTTTGTCCTCTTTGTAAGTTTTTACATGAATATGAAAACCTTACTGTTTAACTTGGCAACTTTGGCAGCTCTGCCTCCCCTTGTCTCGTGGGGTGCAGAAGGAGAGCAATGCACAAGGATGTCAGACTGTAGGAGAGAAGAATGGAAAGAACACAGGTATTAGGTCAAAATTAGGCCAAGTTGAACTGTGTGCCTGTGGCAGCAAATCTGAAAAGCTGAAACCTGAACTTTGAAAATCCAGTTTGTGAAGTGTTTGGCAGCAAATGCAAGGTTTAGCTTTTCCCCTGCTTAAGTTGGTTACTATGATCCATTCAGTATTTGTATTCCTGGAGCATTGTTTTCCCAGCACCTGTTTTTTGCTCTGGTCGCATGTGGTGTGAAACTGAGTAACTGCAGAATAAACAGTTTGGCTTGTACACTTCTGTATTGCAGCCTTTGAGATACTCAAGACAGCAATACATCATTTATGGTCTGTGCAAGTTCAACTGTGATCAAACTGAAAAGTGTCAAGGGTTATGTCAGTGGTTGTAATGTTACAGTAGTTTGAAGCTAATGTGTGATGTATTTCTGGGAGCTATTTTGTGAACCATAAAGAATTTGAGTCAAATAAATGGAAAATGCAGCATGGTTACAATGTAGACTGCAGCTCTCAGTGAATTAGGTCTCTAACAAAATTATGTTAATTTTGCCCCAGGTTAAATTTACACTGAATATTAGGCATTGTTAAAAAGTTGGTGTTTGCAAATACAATAATAGCAGTGTCTAGTTAAAGGCTGAGATTTTTTTCCTGCCATAAAATCAAGAAGTCATTATTTGCTTTTATTGACAGCAGTTTTTATGCATATGCATGAAGTATACCCATTTAATATAATGTGAAAGGGGTGTGCTGTCATAGTTTAAGCTTAGTGTTAAAAGGCAGAAACACCTTAATGTGTACTGCAGTTCCCTCTGACACTGCCTGAACTATCAAAGAACATAGAGTCACTGTTTTGTCTGCATGGAAAGCCCTTGGTGCTATATCTCCGTGTCCAGCATGGTTAATAGTTACTGGAAAGCAAGCTTCACTGTGACATCCCTACAGTAGTTGCTAGCTAAGAGATGGAGGTTTTCTAAAGCAGTAATTTATTTTATTCAAGTAATTTATTTTTAAAAAATTAAACATCTGGTGAGCTTTGAAGCAATTTAGTCCCTTAAATGACATAAAATTGTAGTTACCTGTGGTTGAAGCAAGTCCAGGATGTAAGTGCTATTTGGTACACAGAAGATTTTAAACTTACTTCCGAAATACAGCTAATGGGAGCTGCCTTTCTGCTGGAAACTGACTTTCTGGCAGTCTTTAGTGGGCAATCACTTTGCAAAGTGAACGGGGTACAAAGGTGATAACTAGAAATTGCAAGCAGGCTTTGGCAAACATTTCTTTTTTATTTTGAGAAATAAGATGATACCTTGTGTGCTTGCTTTCAGACAGGTTGAATTTGTTGAAGCAATGACAGGCATAGCTGAGTTAGTAAAATGGTAGCAATCAAATCAGTGCTTTACTCATATGTACCTTTTCTTACAGCCTTGTGTTAATCAGTTTTCAGAGATCATGTAAAAGAATCCAGCAGGACTGGCCCTTTGTTGAGCTTTGAAACAGCAAGTTTTATCCTGATGCACTTAAAATTTGCTGAGATTTAAAAAATTTCCCTGAAGCAAGAAATGTAGTATGTTGTATGATTCTTAATTTGTCTATTTTTGTATGCCAGGATACCAGAAAAAGAATTAATGGAAGAGTTGGTTTTAAATTAGGCTTTGTTATGGTTGCAGGAGAGGCACTTGAGAGAATCTTATCAGAATCACTATAGCAACAGCTCACTTCATCATTCCCCTTGTATTTTCTCCACCTGTGATACTTTCTGTACAGTATTAGTGCCATCGATATTCAAACCCAGTCATTTCAACTGTAAGTCCAGAAGTATTTGTCACAGAGAGCTGTGTCTTTTACAGTCAATAGTTTGTGGAGATGTTGGGTTTTTTACTATTGTTACTGTCATGGCATGACCTTTCTTCTTAATTGTTGCTCTTTGAGTGAATTTCAGCTTTATGGAGAAAATACTATAGATTCTTCATGTGTGTGAGAAGCAAATAGGATTTCTCCTGACTGTCTTTTTTTAAAGGGAGTGGGAGAAGTGAAGGGTGGTGGGTAACTATTATCCTGTGAAGAAGAGAAAAATACAAGTACTATATTCAAAAATCTGTTTATTTGGTTTCCTTCATTGCAGTTCACCTTATCATCCTGTTAATTGAAAGGGGGGGTTGCTTTATTCATAGTTTACATTTGAAATAAAACTGAATGTGATAAATTTACTTTCTTCATGAAACTAAAGCAGGCATCACCACTTTTTCTTAGTAGCAATGTTCTTTCACCTCCAAGTCGTGCTGAGGATTCCCAAATGTCCATTTCTACTGAGCTAGCTGGTGACCTTCCCTTTAACCTAGAACAAGAAGTCATGTTGATACTGGGTTTTTAAATGTTAAGATCTTTAGTTTCTAGCTAGATAACACCTTTGAATGATGTCATCTTATTTCAGGTTAGGCATAAAGAGCATGTTCAACCAAGTTGACACAGAATAATCACGACTCCCATTCCTAGAGGTGAACTTCCACTGGAGTCCTGCCAGAGAATGCATAGTTCTGAAGTACTTTGAATCTACATGACTAGAGGGGCTTTTTAGGAGACACATTTAACAGCCTCAAAGAGTTTTCCCAGGGCCAGGGAGTGTGCTGACTGTAGGTTGTCTGAGCCTTGGCTTTGCTTTTTCACTCTGATTATGAAGTAATTAGAATAAAGGTTTGAGGCATTTAAGGTGAGCCTGTGGGATATTAATCAAGTTTTCTGAAGGATTCTGGCTTTGTGGTTTGCGAATGTTTTGAGGGGTTCAAGGCTGCTTGGTGCAACCTCGTGGCAGAAGGTTGGAAGAGCAGCTCCTTTGCAGTTCTGTTATGTTGACTGCCTTTGGATGGAAGGACTGATAAATAATTCAGGTATTTCTCAGGAACACCAGTAGTTGTTTAAGCTATTACAATACCAGGAATACCAATAAATTGCTTCAAACTTTGCCATAGGCTCATTTTCTCTTGTAATGATGTTTCTTGTGTGATGGCTCCTACGTCTATTTATGTATAATGCGAAGCACTTCTTTCATGCTGTGGTAAACTGCTTGTCCATTCATAGATTGTTTTGAAATTTATGAAATTTATCTAGGATTTTGCAACTCTTTGATGATACTGGTTTTTCTTTTAATGTAATAAGGCTTGTAACTTATGTTTCACTCTCAAAGGTGTCTTAGATTCATCAAAAGGAGACAGAGCATTTAGTGATAAAAGAGGCTGACAACAACGGGCAGAAATGCATGTTGTATCAGAAATTCAGCTTGTCATTTGTTAATCAACGCTAAAACCTGTCAAAACAGCTAGGTCAGTAAAGGATAAACTACATCTTAGCTACTATATGGTGAATACTATGTGATAGTTATTGTTAGAAAGAGGCTTTGTGAAGATGTGCTTTCTGTGAATGAATGTGTTTTTAGCAATGTCATTGCTACCCTGAAACTACTGAATAGTGAATTTTCTTCCTTCAGTTGTTGGAAGAGGAAGGTTACCCGGGAGGTATCCTGAGTCTTCTGAAATAACTGTATGTAAATGTAATTCTACCCAAAATTTCTCCTCTTCCATATCTAGTCTTATTACTAAGCTTAAGGATTAAGAAAGAGGTGAACCTGTAACACTGGAGTGAACAGAAAAAAAAGCAGAATATGGTATAACATGAAACAAGACCCAATACTAAAAATATCCCTTAAGTCTCCTGTTCAGCCTTGATGTTTGACTGTGGTTCTGTACTGTAATTTCTCCATATCTGATCACTTAGGTCTGTTTTGGGGCCATCATGAGACATGCATCAGTGATGTAAGAGCTCTGTGCAAATCTTGAACAAAAAATGCTGTGCATGAAATTTGAATTCATGTGGGGGTGGAGAGTGCTTAATTTAGAAAAATTAATTTTAGCATCAAAGCAATTAAGTTAAATTAGTTCAAAATAAAAGATGGGGGATAGTCAATAAAAATTAAAATAGAATAGGGGCTGAATGTGCATGTTTTTTCAGGGAGTCTGCAAACCAATTTTCTGCTTGTGTAAGATTCTGCCTCAGCCTTAGACTATGCTCTGTTACAGTTGTCATGTCTAATTTTTTAACCTGTCCTGTTACAGCTTTTGATAATCGATTTCATATAGTGCACATACTACTTGAGTTCAACACAGAACACAGAAGCGATGTGTTCCTTCTGTTTTTGAGTGTAGTCAAGTTAATGTGTGGGGTATTTCCTATAGGACAGGTAAGTTTACACATGAAATTTTTAAAGCATTTATACAAAAAAGGTGAAGGCTAAAATGGCAGGCAAAGAAGAGATGGAAAAATAAAGTTCTGTTCATGTTTAAAAGGAAATTTCTGTCAATAATGATTGCTTTTCCAGGACCATTTTCCTTGACACTGACATATGAGCAATGCCTCTGGGTCCATTTAAAATGTAGATGATTTTCCCCAAGGCCTCTGGCTTGAAGTGACAAACAAAGGGAGAGTTTTCGGTGACAGCCTTCCAGTTTCCAAGCTGGGCCTGCCTGGAATCCATTTGATCATTATGCACTGTAGCTGAAAAAAATGTGCCTGGGAAGGAAAAAACATGGCATTGCTAAGTTGCTTCTCAGCCCTGTTATGACTCATGTAAAATGTGGAGTTGCTTTGGATTCATTCCATTGAGAGAGCTTCTTCCTGGTTTGCAGAGATATTTCCTACTGTATTTATTCATTTTAAGTCTCTTTACATTTTGCTTTGGGACTGCATGGAATTTTAAGTGGCTGCAAAGATTTCTGGTGCTCTCCTATCCTGATAAATGTATATGAACATGCAGACCCATATTTCTCTCTAGTTCTAAAAGAAGTAAAAGAGATAGGAAGTGTAGGATGTGTGGATTATTACAAGATACTTTCTCACTAGGTCAGGTAAAGGTGGAGAAGGAAGGGTCTCTTATTTCTGTTTCACAGATCAGGGCAGAATGGGGAGGAGAAAAAATAGTGTCTTGCACAAAGATAGCTTCTGGGAGTACCAGGAATTGGACTGGCCCTTAAGAAAGCCACAGAGTACAAAATGGAACTTCTGATCAGCAAAGAATTGGAACCAATCTGCTGAGCTGGCTTTCCCTCTATACCACCAGGAAGAGCAGAGCAGAACTTCTCCTTATGGTATGTTACTTCTACAGCACTTTTTCTTCTGTAATCCAGCAAATTTTCCTTCACCATCTTCCTCCTTTGTGACTGTCCCCAAAGCAATGAACTCCCTTCTACCAAGCCTAGGGAAAAGAATGCATACCAGCAAGGGGTGGTTCTGTTTGCTCTCAGGTTTGCTGTATTACTTCCCTTGAGAAGGCAGTGTGTGCAAGCAGCACTGGAGTGCATTACCACTTGATGACACCAAACAAAATTGCAAGACTGAAACAAGTGAATAGGGCAGGAATTCAGCTTTTCTGCAGTGTGTGAGGGCACCAATATTAATAAGTCATGCTTACTGTAGTAGTGCAGCTCCCCATGAAGTACTCTCAACATCTGTTAAACTTTTTTATTGTTTGGTTTCTTTCACACAGCATGAGCACCCCAGCACTGTTGTAAGTAATGAGCAGTAGGGCTTTATGCAGTAACTTGGTAAACTGACAGTGTATTCTTAGCCCAATGTACTGGCCTATTTGTGAGCAAGAGAGTGTACTTGCTTGGCTAAAAATGTTCTGGTTGCCTTGTACTGAGGCTATACATTCCCTGTATCTCTTCCAAGTTACAGTTATTTTGCAAGTACAAAGCAACTGTTAGTGAAAATCAAGTTTCTGGACTGCATCATTTGAATGACTTTTCAAAATAAAGAGAACTTTAGAGTATTACATTGTGTGCTGATAGATTCAGAGTAATCTTGATATTACAGGATATCCTTGTATTACAGATATTTCTCTTTTTATTCCCCGTGGAGACAGATGTTCTCAGTTCAATGACTGGAAGGATGACCAGAATATTGATTCTTTAGCCATTAACATTAAAGTCTACCAACAGAGAACTTTGCTAATACTGTTAGAGTTGCTTCTTGTCTTTTCTGAACACATTATAACAGTCTTTGGCTTCTTAGGTTTTTATTAGTTCTTAGAAAAATGAGTTTCAGCACCAGGCATCTGCAAGATAACCTTCTGGTCTTTCCATTTAGCACACAGCAGTTGCTAGAGGCTTCCGTTATTTAATTCATTTTGAATCCTCTTTTTTCTGTAGTTTTAACTTCCTTATGTCTTTTCATTTGTCCCTGAACATATTGCCTTGCTTAATTATATCCTGTTTGGTGGACAAAGAGAAGGAGAAAGATGGTAATGCTTGTCAAAATGATGAGCAACCTCTGCTTTTTCATGATTCTGTTTTAAATACAAGTGCCTACCACAACATTTGGTTGGTTTGTCTAGGTTAGCTCTAAAAAAGATACCCTGTTGGTTTCTCTTCTCAGCTAGTGCAATAGAGCTAATCTCCCAGCATGATATGGATAAGAAGCAATTAAAGATTGCAGTGTAGTTGTTTCCCTTTCACTTCCAATTCTCCTACCACATCATGGATTAATGGAAGTGTCTAGTGTTGAGGGACCTTGTACATGCATATATATTGTATTCATGCACCAGTCCTCTCTCTTCATTCCCATACAACTGATTTGTTATTAATTGTTAGAATTAACTGGAAAATTACTTGGTTGAGAAGCTGTTTGCTTTTCATTTGCATAGCATCTAGGGCAGGCGAGGTCTGATCTCAGCATAAAGATAAGCATAAAGATCTTAATAGTAACATACATACAGTAATTATATCTGAAAGATCCTGTGGTTGTCACACACACACACACAGATTAGTCCCAGGCCTATAAAAGCTGATGTGCAGAGTTTTTACAAGTTTTTATAATGTCTTGTCTGGATTTTGTGCATATTGATTTTAGCAATGAGTGTTGATTGAAGATCAGCTTCATTCTGTTTCTAGGCAGTATTGCATCCCTGTTAGGCCTTTTGCTCTCCAAGTGCAATTTTACTTTGAAACCCAGAAGCTTTCATTACAGTAAGCTGTAGCAATCCCAAGGTGCAGGAAGTATTGGAGTGCTCCCTCTCACTGTGGTGTACTCAAGAGAATAAACAGAGCTCTGAAAAAAGTTCAATATTCAAATGTATTTAAAAAGCTGGTTGGGTGGTTTTTTTGTTGGTTTTTGTATACTTTTCGTTTGCAAAGATTGCGTCAATAGAAAGCCTAAGTATTTGAGACCATCAGTATCATGGTTTTTGAGATACAAGTCTGTTGTTTTCCACTTATATGTTTTTTGTTGTTTTCCACATTATATGAAATAATATTAACCATTTAATGAAACTTTAAAAGGTGTTGACAGCTTTAAGGCTGGGTGCTGGTGTTCCAGCTTGACCCTTCTTAAATGACTGGTGAAAGAGTCTGTAGCAATTAGATAGTTTTTTCATCAAAATATGATTAAATCCAAATTCCTGTAATTGATACTTCCTGAAAGCATTTGTCCATGATACAAGATTTTAATGAAAGCAAATATATGTTCTTGCTATTCCCAGTATTTGAACTCCAGAGAGAAGAAAATGGGAAGCAATTATAGCAACAGAATGGATGCTTGTAATTTAATATTCAGAGCATGTTTTTCTTTTTCTATTAAGTTCTGATTTAATGGGGAGATTTCATATGCCACTTAAAAACATGTATATTTAGATTCTGTAGTTATTTAGCTCCACTTCTGGGCATGGCTGTCTTCTTCGTTCTGAAGGCTCTCTAGGCTGCAGTACTTTTCCAGGCTTGGTCATCTATGTAGCCCTCGGTGACAGACAAGAGATTTACTGAGGGGGAAAGAAGGTTGGTGGCCACGTTAATCTGATAAACGTTCTGGAAAGCATGCTCACTTAGATGGAAGAGTCAACCCTGCCTCTAAATGGTGCTGCAGCTTGGCTTGGGGCTGCGAGCATCTGTACATGAGCCCAGCTCAGTCTTTGGTGTTCTTTACAGAAAGTGGCAGTCACTTCTGTGCTGGGGACTGAGATCAGTTTTCGTTTCAATTGAGAAAGCTTGCATACATCTCTTCACATGGGGGTGTGAAATTCAGCTCAGAACCAAGGCAGCAGCTCCTACTACAGAACTTTTAACTGATGTTTGAGTATTTGCCAAAACTAAAGCACCATGTACTCTTTGTCACCATTTCTTCAAATACAGAGCAAAGTGCATATGTCTGAATAAGGATGAAATGAAATTAAAAGTATTCAGTTTTACAAAATCGTTAAGCACTGAAGTGGGTTGCCTTGGAAGACTGCTGAAGCCATGGCATGAGGTGTCGTAGAATAGGTTAAACCAGTGCAGAGGGGTCGAGGAGGGCTCTCCAGCAGAGTTTCTCTGTGCATGAAGTATGCCTCACTGATGAAGCATTTCTAAGGCAAATGAAGCATGCAACAGCCCAGGGATGACCTGTGCTGAGGCACAATGAATTCTTAAGTGGTGAAGTGAGGCATGATTTAGAGAGGATAGGAGGCACCAGATTAAACAAGCTCCAAGGTTTCAGATGCAGTTATATTTTCATGTAATTCTGATGCTTGCTGATGTCATCAGTCATATCTGTTTGACAAGACCGGCAATATTATACATCAAAATGTTATGCAATACAATTTTATACAATCACAAGGACAAAGTTAACGCTACAGTATTTATACTAGTCTCAGTTGGCCTTCATAAATACACCAAGCTTATTTTTTGATATGCATTTTTTCAGGAGAAAAGCAGTAGGATTACTGGAAAGTGAGAAGTTTAAATATTAGGCATTTGTGAAAAGGTCAGATTCCCCTTTGTACATACTATTAATATGTTAAAGTTTTGTTTCTGTTCCTTGAAAGGGCTATCTGGAGCTCTTTAGAGAGCAGTGAATGAATGCAAAGTCAGATATGGTGAAGTTTATATCTGAGTTCATGAATGGTGAGGTTTTGAAACTCATAGTTTGTTGATTACATAATTTCTTTCTGTGATAGCAGAGTTATATTGTCACCCAGACTGTTTTATCTTCCTTAGGTTTCGGCATAGCCCAAATTCCTGGTACTTGAGAGACTGGACCATTCACAGTTGGATCAGACAGTGCTTAAAATATGGTGCTCCAGATAAAGCCTTATACACAATAAAGAACAAGGTAAGTTTTACCAAAGGAAAAACACAAATATATTTGATCACCTTTTTGATTCAAGTGTGGCTTGACAGGAATTCCTGTTGCTGCCAGGTCCTATAGACTTTGGTTTTAAGATCAGATTTCTTTGTCAAAATAAAAATTACTGTTGCACTTGAATTTTAGCTATAACCTTTTTATAGCTTTTGCATCCTCTTTTTTCTCAGAAAGCTTTTTGGTTTTATATAGCACTGGTGTTCAAAACATGCTAGATGCAGGGGAGGCATATAAGCATGATAGGCAATGCAATTCCGGGTCCCAAAGGCTCAGATAAAATGCCCAAACAAATCCAGTGCATCAGAATTTGGAGGGGCTACATCACAGAAACCATACTAATCTATTGTGTTGCTTGACTGTACATTGCATCAGTGTGCAGTGTTGCGGTTCTGATCTTTCTGGTATCTGCAGCACTGTGCTTGGGAAGATTTGAACAGCACACTTGCACATTGAACTTTTTTTCCTTCTGTTCTTTAGGTTCAGTATGGAATTTTTCCAGATAACTTTACATTCAATATTTTGTTGGATTGTTTTATAAAGCAGAAGAAATATGATGGTAAGAAAATACATACCAATACTGCATCCTTAGCTGTATGCTCTTACACTTACAGAGCTTTTCTTTGAACTAAAAACTTCTAGCTATATTTCTTCTGAATTCATTATAAAACATTTCACCTTCCTTTAAAGTATTTTTCTGCATATTTATGTCTTGTTTTTGTTGGGATTTTATTCATTTTATAGTTTTGAAACTTGAGTGATTCACACTTTCTACTGTTGTTAATCCTATTCCAAGTGTAAACCATCTTATTCAGTTACGAGTCTGATGTGTGTGCTAATGATATCATAGGAGTTATTAGTCACTATTAATTAGAGTGTTACCAGAATCAAAATGTGTGTTGGTATTCATCTTCCATACATTTAGCTGTTCAAAAAGCTATGTATCTAAACCGTTTGTGTAGGCTTTCTGTCTGTCAGTGGAGCAAGCCAGCTATATACTGAATTGCCATATTGGGGCTAACTTTCATTTTTGACTATTTAATCATTTGGATGAGTAATCCTCTCATGTTTGATGACAGATATTTAAGATTTTAATTTCACTTCAGGTTTTCTAGTATTTTAGACTTGCAGTAAGCTTTCCTTTGCATAAAGGTGTTATAAAACTGATAACTGAAAGGAACGGAAAGATTTTGCTAAACAAGAAATTAATACATGTGTTTATTCTATTTTGAGACACATCCCCATCTTTGAATTCCCCCTTGTTTTATCCTTATTTCTTTTCTATATGAAGCGGAAGTCTTTTTTAACAAACTGTCCTTTCTGACAGGGAGTGTCACTGAAACTCCCTGTAGACCTCCTCCGGAGCATTGTTTGCTGAATGCAGAGACCGCTGTGGGTGATCTGTGACAACATTTCTACTCCTTTGTACTCTCCTGTCACCCTAAGGCTAGTAAAGTTAACCCAGTCTTTTCTTGTTTTTAATCAAAACACAAGAACAAAGAAATAATTTTTAATTTTTTTTTTAATGTTAATGACTGAAGAGCTGAGGAAAAAAGAGCCAAGTGAAATGTGTAGAGCCAAGATAATTTTGAGAGCTCCTTGGATGTAGTTTCATGCTATTAACCCATTTTTCCTTCTTGCAGTGTGTTTGAACGACCCAAATGAATAAGACTAAATCTATACTTGTATTCTAATTGTAAGAAATGTTTATTTTTCTCCCTATTTCAAAGCATACTACAGCAGTAAAGTGTCAGTGAACATGAATGGGTGCAAAACGGAGATATGTATTAGGAGCTATGCTGATAATGTATTGTTTTCCTCTATAGATGCTATGTCAGTAGTAACAGAGATCATGCTCCAAGAAAGTTTTGATGAATTATCAACACAGCTTCTTTCTCTCTATGTTTTATACCAGTACCTGGCAACCAAATCTGAACATACGGTAAGCTGATCACACTCAGATGATACACGGAGCCTCTGCTTCCAAGTATTGTGGTGCAGTCAGTTGGACATTCAATCATGAATATATTTTTTTTCCCCTAAGTTTACCTGGGGAAAAAAAGTACTCCATTTTCTCATTATTTTTGCAACTGCAGAAGAAAGAAAGAAAGGAAAAAAGAAAGAATAAAGACTAAAAACCATCAAATCACTTGTCACCCCTTTTGCTCCTTTCTCTGAAAGCAAGAATGTGTTGGGATTTTCAGATGTAATCTATGCTGATTTGAAAGATATGAATTGATACTTCAGTTCTATCAATTACCACCAAAAAAACTGTCACCTATTTTATAAGACCCTGTTAAGCTCAGTATTGCTCATCATTAGAGCTTGGTAATGGTGATGTTGCAGAATTATAAAGCATTTTCACTAGTTTTTTTAGTGTCCCATTGAGCTTCAGGTGTATTGCTTCTTATGCATATTTGTTTTAAAATTAAATTTATTACATTTCTCCTGTCTCCAAGGATTACGGGTTTATTATTTACAGCTTGTTTGCTTAAATCCAGAATGACAGTTCAGAGTCTTGGAAATGGTATTATTCTACCTTTGCAGAAGGGGCTCAGTCAGTAAAGGGCTCTGCCATGATCTCTGCAGGAAGTTATTTTTCATGTAGTTTGCCACAAGCCTTCAACAGCACGTTGTCATCTATGAGGAAAATGGTTGAAAGCTCCATCTGTGTTACATAAAGCATATTCCAAAATACATTTTAGAGGTGCCTTCAGATTTTACCCAACTGGGTTGTAATTTCAGTTTTCACCAAAGAAGAGAAATGCACATTTACCCTGTTGGATATTCGCCTCACTCCCTAGAAATCAAGAATGTTTAGTCACTTGTATGTGAAAAGCAAAGGGATGAAAATCTCACTTTCCCATTGTGTTTGTCTATGTTTGCATATCCTTACTGCAGAGATAAACATTTGTCAGTATGTGTAGTGTTTCATAAAAGCTGAATGTGCAAGCAAGGGTGGTGTGAACATAAGACACGTTTAAGGCAAGCTTATTTATATAGCTGTGACTTACTTAATATGCATTTTGAAGGAATCCCATCCAAAGACAGCAATGCAATAGTATTTTTATTTGTATACACCAATGGAAGTACCATTCAATGCCTCGTAATGCTCAGCACCAGTTTTCTGTGTTTGATTTTCTGTGTCTAAGAGGTAGAGGTAGATGTGGTAAGGAGAACTGCTTGGCTACTCCAGAAAATCCCATTCTCTTTTCCCAAGGTGTGAGAGAGGTTAGCCAGTGTCCTGTTGCAATAGGTTCTTAACTCTAGCTTGGGGTCCAGCAGCCTATTGAAGTGATTTTTAAGTCTGCGAATTAAATGCTGGACAATCTGTCTGTATTAGACCTTAGTGAGTATAGCAGTGGTGATAGAGAGCTCCCATTTCTCTCCTGTTGTGCACACCACAGAGCCTGATTGATGCTGGCTCTCTCCAGAAAGTTTGCTCCTTGACTGGTGCAAACAACCCATATGATTTCTGCTTGCCACTACAAAGATTGTAACATTAAACTTTTGCAGTTAATCTAGCTCCTGGAGCTAAATGTGTTAGTTCCCAAAAGAACCTTGACCATTAAAAGCCCTGCTTTTCCAATCGCATCTGATTTTTTTGCAACATTCACCTGGAGTGCTGAATTCAGCAGTAAACAGCCCTGTTCCCTTGTATCGTTTTTCTGAGTTGTGCAAATTCGTTGCTTGGCTGTCAGGAGGTAGTACTTTGTATCAGATGATAACTTGCAAATTCTTGTAGCACCTGAATAGAGACATACCAAAAAATGGCATACTTTGAAAAGGTAACTCTGGATAGTGTATTAAACCAGAAAGTCAAACTTCTGCAGTATTTAAGGCTCAGTGTGCTTCAGGGTTTTTTTCAGAAAGCTTCTTCCCTTCATCAGGAATGTTTCAGGTCATAAGGTAATCAACAAGACAATGAAATATCTTGTCACAAAACCCATGTGTTAAGAGAGCCAGACTTTCCCTATTCTGTGGCCCTTTATAGGTTTCTTTTCATCATTTTCTCAGCCATGGAAGTTGTTAACCTCCTTTCATTTTCCGTAAAGGGACATTTATACTTGCTGTTTGTGCTCCTCTGGTCATGAAAAAGATACTGTCCTATCCCATAGCTAAACAATATTCACACTGCTCTTGTGATTATAATGCATTTACTGATAAGGTGCCCTTCTTTAGCCATCAGTGATGGTCTAGCTTAGACAGCTGGTACTTCTCTCTAGCTGGAGAGACAGCTGTACTTTTAATCCTGTGGCATAGAGGGGTCTTGATGTGTTACACATGGTCTTTTCACAGAGCAGATTTTGGACTCAAAGTAGCCATTATCTGCATATTCTTCTCTCAGCATTTTTCTGTTCTAGTGAGGGATAGTGGAGCATGTATCTTGCCACATACTTCAAAGAAAAGGCTGCTGTAGTACAGAAGCCATGTAATGTTTTTCTTCAGCAGTGTGAGCCTGAAAACCAGTGGTAGAACGTACAGGACAGAGACAGAGCTTGGCCAGTGTAAATCAGTGTAACCTTCTGTCCTACAGGAAGTGCAGTGATTAACTTGCATGCAAAATTTCAACCACTCACATTTTACAGTCTTCTGTAAAGATAGTTGTTCCTCAGGACAGATGTACTGTAACTGAACACTGGACATATTTAATGATTCTTTATTGCTAAGACGTGAAGAAAGCCATGCATGCTGTCTTTGCTGCCATTTTATCTTTGTGTTTGTAAAAGAACACTTACTTAGTTTTTACATTATTTGCAGTGGGAGGAAGAGAGAAATCTTGGAGCATCGCTATTGCTTACGGGTCTAAAGCAAAGTAACACTGTGGGTTTTAGTTCCCAGCTGTATGGCCATGCATTCCTTGGTAAGTTTTACCTCCTTCATTGTCAGCTTTTCCCTCTTGTCTTCAGTGGCTGAATTAAATTGGCATCTTTGCTTTATTAAAACATAATCAAGGGGAAGGCAAAGGCAAAAAAAAAGAAGTAGTGGAAGGACAATTTCAGAGTTACAAGTCAACTTGTTTTGTAAACCTGGAGGGTAGAACTGATTTGAATTTGATTAATCAGACAGCTTCAGAACCAACTTTAGGGCTCCCTGCAGGTTTGGGGTAGATACTTGAAAGAGAGAAGGTATTCTTAAATAACAATGGGATTGGTTTGTTGGTTGACCAACAAATTTTTAAAAAATACCCAAAAGTACAGATTTCCATGACACAAATTTAAGGTTATGGACAATAGACTCTTTTTCTGGTTAGTAAGCACCTTAATATAATCTTTAAACCTTAGGAAGATGGGAGAGCACAACCTGGTCAACACGATGTTTAGAGCTTTTACAAGTCACTGTAAAGTGAATGTTTGGGTTGTGAATAGCAGATAGCAGTGCCTTTATCCTGCATCTATTAAGAAGTCTTCACTGTTAATAACTTGCTGTATAGTGTTCAAGAGAAGTTAGAGTATATTCAGAATTGAAGGGAAGGGAAGTGGGCAAGCAATCCTTGAATTTCCTGTAAATCTTTAGTGGAATATAGTGTGGATAGGTTTTGTTCTTCTCTACAAAATGATTATTTACTCAAAAGTAAGTAAGTATTAACAATTTATTGTAAATTTTTGTTCCATTACTGCATTATTGAGGGTAATAAAAAGTGAATTTGTTCTTAAAATGTTGCCTCAAAATATTATGTGTGGTGGCTGAGTTAGGATGCTGATTTGCATTTATTGTAACTATAAAACAAAAAACTCATTTTCAGTCAAAAAGGGGGATAAATGTGAAAACTAATTTGAAAGCAGGATTTTTCATACTGTTGTAGTTTGTAATCCAGTGGAGATACTGATACAAATAGGGACTTTGCTGTCCAGTTGGCATTCAGTTTGGAGAGTTTTAAATGTCATATAGATTGGTGGAGTAGTGGCTATATTTCAAAAATGCACTTCACTCTTGTCTGAGAGCAATAATGCTTGTTCTGTGACATTGACATTCAGTGGATCAAAAGCTATTTACTGTTATGTCACATATTCCAAAGTCTTGCCAACACTAATGGAACTGACCTCTGAGGGAGTAAAAGATGTCTGTGGGCAGAGGGGCCTCAAGCACCTCAACTGTTTTAATTTAGCCATGGTCCATAGGCTTTGTCTGTGCACTTATCACCTTGCTTTTCCTAAACTATTCTCTTCCATATAAAGAAGGTGTCTTTCATAGTTTTGTGTCATTATAGCCAGAGTGCAAATTGGATTGAGAGCTTGGACACAACTCTTGTAAGCTCCAATTGAAGAGGTATTATCTGTTATGCTGACAATAACAAAATCAAAGCCTAAGAGTGACAATCATGGTAAATTGCATCAACTACAATGTGACGTGCATTTCGTCTATTACACAGGAGGTTCATGTTCTCAAGTAATTAGTGTCAGAAGAAAAGCCACATTGTAAATGGTTCAGTATATCACAGGTCCTGCTAAAATCAATGAACACCTTGTTGCACAGATTGTCTTAAATTAAGAGCCAACATTTCCTTTTTGGCCAGTGTTCTGTATTTTCTCTTAGGAAACCTCAGCAGAAACAGGGGTACTAAGCTGTGTACTTAGCCATAACATGTGCTGTCATGGGTGAGTAAACCCTAGAGGCCACGGAGCTAAATCCAGAGAATCAGATTTAGTGCACATGTGCTCCACAGTCAGCTGAAAGCTAAGGAGACGTTTGTCTGAGATCTTCAGACGTCCTTCTACAGGCTGCTGTTACAAGCCAGACAGCCAGAAAACCTGGCCACTTACTCTTATTTCCATCTGGGCAAAATTTCTAGATGAAGGAGAATGGAGAGGTACCAGAAATATGCACATAATTACAGGAAATTGAGCAAAAACAAGGCACCTTAATAAAATAAGGCATTGGAAGTTCTATCAGAGCAACTTTGTAGAAGTGTGTTGCTTTTACCACAGAAGCCAAGACACTTGCTGTCACTTCTAGAAACCAGAGCCAACTGATACTGATTTCATTAAGTCTCAAGTGTTGAAACACTAACAGTAAAGTGTGTTTTTGTCACAGGGAAGGTGGAGTTGACTAAAGGATTGAGAGCTGTATACAATCTAATGCCACTGATGTGGACACCTGGATATTTGCATAGAGCCTTGCAAGTGATGGAGAATGTGGCTTCATTGTCAGGGGACATCAAAATCTGTAAAGAGGCCGTAAGTATAAAGGCA
Source organism: Orthonyx spaldingii (assembly GCA_013397795.1). Classification (NCBI taxonomy): domain Eukaryota; kingdom Metazoa; phylum Chordata; class Aves; order Passeriformes; family Orthonychidae; genus Orthonyx; species Orthonyx spaldingii. The sequence goes on along the minus strand of VZTJ01006138.1, from coordinate 931,446 downwards.
GTAACCCACTGAACAAGGGGAATTTCATATAACACAAACTTCAGTAAAACCTGTGAATTCCGTACCTTGTTAACGAAAAGATGTCCTGCAAACTTCATAGGCCTTTACAAGACAAGAGAAGTAATGTTTAGAACAGAATCACTGCTTCAGTTGATGAGCCAGTGATAATATCTGCTGGCGTGTCCTTGGCAATGAATGTGTGTTATTGCCACAGACCATTTAAGTATGTTTTCTAAGCCTTGCCCTCCCTTTAGAGACACCTGGGTCTGTGTCACAGAAAACACATATCTGTGGGGATGGGAAGAAACCTTTGTTTCTCAAGATTCGAAACCACTCAGAGACTTACTTCTTAGCAGTAAGGATGAACTATCGCATCTTCTTACTCTTATAGCTAATTGTATGTGTTCTGTGCCCTCAGACAATGTCCTGAGTGGTACTGGTCCAAAAAGCTGACAGTGATTTCTAGAAGGTTTCTACTGCCCTCAGTCAGGGAGGATGGGTAGATTCAGTCCATTTATGAGGTCAGCACTAAATAAGGGACTTGGGGCTTAGGAGGAGTGTTGTGGGGAATCAGGCTGATCCTGGAATCAGAGAGCTTAGTAATAACTTAGGTTGTCACTGCCACATGGGCTGGAGCATAGAAACATCACTGAAATCTCTCCTCCTCTTGGTACTTTTTCCTGAAAGTGTCCCTGGTGATGGGAGCCTCCCTTGTGTCATGTCACTACTAAGCTTGCAGTGTCCCCTGACAAACAAAAGACTAGGGCACTGCTCAGCAGGTACTCCTCCCTATTGCTCTGTTTTCTGAAGCTTCTCAGTGTAATATTGGACAGTACAAGACAGGTCACATCTGCAACTTCCAGTTTGAGTTACGTCTTCGGCTGTGTGGTTTTGGAGGTATCTTTTTACTCCAAGTCTGAAGAACTCAACTTAGTACACTTGTGATTTTTTCTGCTTAGAAACCCTGGACAAATTAAGGAACTCCTCATCTTGCTCTGGGTTGTAAATGAACATTCTAGTGTTGAAACAAGGCTGTATCTGTCTCTGGTACAACAGGTCTGTAGAAGATCCTATCTATCTCCATACTGATACTTGAAAAATAGTAAATACTAGTAATATCTAGAAATGCTATCTGTATAGAGGTACTTTTTACTTTGTCTGGTGAACAAGTAAGAACTTGTAAAAGAAGGTTCTTGCTGATTCTTTACAAAAGCTGCGTCTCTGTACATATCCAGTAGAAGAGCCCAAAAATCAATAACTGTGAGTGAGAGCCACACACTCCAAGGTCCTAAGCACAGTACAAAATTTTTCCAAGATTGTCTCATTTCCTTTTAGAATTTGGTTTTCTGGTAAGCATACACAAAAGTAATCTCAAAATATAAGGTAATTCATGAAACTGTTTGAATACATGACAGTTGTGTTACATAGATTGTATTTCCAAACTCTTTATGCTAAGCGTGACAAATGTGATTGTTCAGATTGGTGCCCTGGAGACAATTTTACAGACTGTCCTTGAAGCCAAACCTGGTCCAGAATCTGCTGAAGAAGCCAAGAAATTACAGCAGAAGTTGCAGTGTACAGAGTCAGAAGAAACAGAGCAGTCTAAAGTACCTGAGTACTACAGCCGATTCAAGGTAATTTATCTCAATATTCTAAGCTGTGGTAGATCTTTGTGGCACATAGTAGAAAATACAAATGCTGACTTACTTTGGCTAGTAGACTGACACCCCTTCAGTACTTCAGGAGTCCTGTTTGGCATTTTTGAAACTGATGTCACCTTATATTTTCACTGCTGCAAACAGGAAGCAGCAGCCTACAAAGACATAAATGCTCAAGGCCACTTGTCTTTTGTCTGTCTGCTGGAATTTTATCTTCACTTTTCATACATCAGAATGATAACTCCAGTTCTGTTCACAAAAGTGGTATGTCATTAGAGACCCATTATCTGACCTTGTGTGGGCTCTTGTTCATTAAAATAAATTGTGATAGGTGTGAGACTACCCTGAATTTATTGTCCATTTGTGTACATTATAAATATATAGGAATGTTGTATCTTGTACTTTCAGACTGGAGAATGAAGTCGGGTTATATCCCCTCCCTTTTATCTTTAGATCGTCACACTGATGATAACAACAGTAAGAAACACAAAAACTGTCCTTTAGGGCACATCTGTATAATGAGTGTGTTTTATTTGGTCCTCTCATAGCTATATATCAGCTGAATGAGCTAATTTTATTTTACCACCTCTGAGTTGTGCTGTGGTAAAAATTGAGTACTTCAGGTTGAAACTCATCTGGCTTATATATTCTATATATTTTATATATATATACTTCAGGAGCAGTACTCTTTCCATAGCCCATCAGTTTCCATTGTTGTTGTCAGCTGGATGGCTGTGACCTTGAACAGTTGTGCTGGATACAGACTGTTCTAAAGAAATTTCAAAAGTTAAAAGACTAGTATCCTATGGTTTCAGCTCACACACACACACTTTTCCTTGCTTTAATTTTTACTTAACGTAACTTTACCACTAATCTTTAGATACTAAACTTGTGTTGTAGGCAGTTAAAACTTTTTAATTGAAGTGTTTGGGAATCAGTGGGTGCTCAGCATATGGTAATTAATGCCTGAATGATTAACAGTGAATTAGGTAAACACAAATGCCCTTTGAAGGCAGGAATGAGACTTTTTATGTCTCTCATTGTCTATCTGTTGTCTAGCCTTGAAGAAGGTAATGCAGAGTGCTCAAAATGAGGTCTCAATATCAAATTGGGGACTAGCGCCACGAGCATAGTTTTCTTCTCAGCTCAACCTTTCCACAGATTCCATAATTAGGCCAATTCAGGCATTCCCTGGTGTGGCAGTGAGTGACTTTTGGCCAAAAAATTAGTCCCAGTGTTTCAGATCTGACCAGGAAAGTCTGAATATGAGAGAGACATAGCCCCCATGTGACATCTGGGCATCCAACAGTAACTCTATGTCAATAAGCCAAAATTTCTCGTTTTCTGAATGAGAAAAGGAGCTCTCAAATCAGAATGCCATTTCAGCTAAGCCTGAAGGAGTTCCCAGATTCTTCTCTCAAGTCCATTAGAGCAGCAGTAGTTGCTCTTCCCATTTGAGCCCTGGGACACCTACAGGTGTAGTTCACAGGGCAGAGTTGTGCACTAGAAATCCATCCAAGTGTGAGGGAAAGTGGCAGCTCTGAATCAACCTGGTGATGTGTGCATTCCTAGCTGCTGTCCCAGCACAGATCATCTGCCCCTTCTGTGTAACCCCAGCACAGGGTTTCCACTTCTGCTGCTGAAAACAATTCAGATGCACTTTGTCCAGCCCTGCATTGATTAGCCAGTACATCCCAGTCTTTCTCCTTGAGCTCAAAACCAATTGCTTCTGCCTCCTGCACTCCCAATTCTGTTTCACAAATCATACACCTCAGAATGCAAGGAAAAGCATATGGATTTGCATCAGACATACACATGCTCCTTCATGGTACTCCATGGAATGGACTCTGTGTGTGATTACAACCTTCAGAACAAACATTTGTGAAGTACCTGAAAAAGGCATGGAAGTCTAACAGATATGGATACTTGTCCTTTACTTCCACCAACACAAACAGGACTGGAGGGCATTTGGCTCTTTCCAGAAAAAGCCGTTAGAGCTGTAATCTAGACTCTGATACTCATTTGTGTTGTAATTACCTGTTTTAGATCCCATATGCTGAGGCTCACTGCTCAATATAGTGTTCCTTAGGCAGTTATTTCCATCTGTGTCAATGATCAGTAGGCGGCAGACATTTTATCACATAAATGCTGGGAACACCTTCTCTGAAACTTGTCTTCATGCAGAGCCCTGGAGACTCCTTATAAAAATCATCATTTAGCCATTTAAGAATGTGCCCTTTTGGAACCTGCGGGACATACAGCCTGCTGCTTTCCTAAATCAGTGTTACTAATGTATAAGAGAAGAGCAGAAAGTATTCCAGGATACCAGTGATACCAGTAATGGCTTATGAGACAAGACCTGCTAGTTTACAGTTCATTACCTTTCTGTAGTTCAATTTCCTATATTTAAGTTCAGCCCCTTTTCAGCACATCCTTGGTAGAGTTTAATAGGAAGAGTGTGAATGATCTAAACTAGTAACATTTGAACAACATATTTAATCTGTAAATTTGAGCACAGTTGTCAAGTTTCTTCCCCAGCCCAAGCTGTACAGTCTCTTTGGTTTTCTCACCGATGCCTTGTGTACTTAAATCTCAAACAAAATAGAGACTAGTACACCTAAATAAGTTTATTGAGTTTGGTTTTAGTCCATTGGCTTTGAACACATTGGCTTTCTTTTCGTTCTTTATCATAATATCAAAAAACAGAACCAAATACCCAAGCCCCTCAGACCTGCATGTTTGGTGTTTTAGAGTCTTTAATCTGCTGTCTGTCCAGTTAAGACCTCCAAGGTGAAACACAACAAAGCCTGCAGTTGTGTTGGCTAAGGGAGAGAGCAGTGGAGAGGCGTCAGAGGGGACATAACAGTTTCCTGCCTAAGGACAAGACAGTGCCTCCAGATAGGAGCTGAGGGGAAGTGCCTTTGCAGATCATTGCTAGTGTGAGCTCATGTAAGAGAAACACTGTGGACCAGCTGCACAGTGCATAAACTTTCAATGACAACTGGAAGTCTGGATATCCGCATGGCTCTGGAACTGCCATTTTGTTTGGAGGAGAATGATCTACATGTCCTCTTTCCATTATCCTGCAATGCAAAACAAGAAGTTTCATTCAAATGGAAAAAGTATTGATGTACCTTTCATTAGAACACATACTTCAAACATTTTTGCAAGTGCTGGGCTGAGTAAAATGTTTTCTTTAAAAGAAGAGTCAGGAAAATGTGTTTTTGTCTATTGAGTGAGCAAGGGATAAAGAATTTTCCAGTGCTGCATCATCTTCTCCTTGGTTCTGTATCTGCACTTTCAAGGCAATTAATCAGAATGTTAGGGAACCATTAGGCTAAAGATTACAGAAAGCCAGAAATAGTGTGACTGGATGATTCATCATCTTAAGTGTATTAATATTTTTATGCTGCAGGAAATCCAGATAAGTAAAGCTCAAGAAAGAAAAGTGAAGTTTCTTACTGAAGCTTTACTCTTAGGTTCAGTGTAGAATATCCCTGAAAAAATATTCATTGCTTTAACAGTGTTGTGTAATCTGTGTAAGTGTAGTCATACCCCAGATCACAGTAAGTTGGGAAGAAAAACTGTGGGAGTTACTTAGTATGCTGTTAGAAAGAGAACTTTTGCAGTGACATGCATATATTGGGAGGGATGCTGATACAGGTGGTGTGGATGAAATCATGCAATTGGTTTTGAGGCAGGACACAAAACCAAAGTGTCTAAATTTTATTTATTGTGGTTTACTGGTCAGCTGATCTTTGTTAATACCAGATAACTGAACTTGGAAAAAGATGAGAATTTGAGTAGGTAATGAAAATGAAATTTCATTGGTAGAGTTTTATTGCTGAAAGGAAAAATACTCTAGAGGTTAGCGTTTCAAGAAATGGTAGCAACTACCACAGTTGAAACACTTTTCTGTGATACATAGTTACCTGACATGTGTAGGAACAGCAGCACTAATAGAAGAAGAATAATAATATTAATAATAATAATTCAATCAGTGATATGTTGGTTACAGAGATGTATTTTGTGTCTGATTGTTTTGTGATTGACTGGCTTTCTCCTTGACACTCCCTACCAAATCTCTTTTTCTGACAGGAGCTGTACTCCAAGCTGCATTCACTTGGCAAGGTTGAATCTGAAAGCCTGTTAACCCTGACCACCCAACTTGTCAAGGAAAAACTGCCAGAATGTGAAGTGGAAGACATTGCAAAACATGAGCAGAACCTGAAGAAGTGGGAAGAACTACAAATACTTCTCTTTGAGAGAGAAAGAGAGATGAGAGAACAGGCTAAGCAGGAAATGGAAGCTAGGAAGCTAGCTAAAGCATCTGCTTAGTATTGGAACTAGGAATGCAGTGGTATGCATTCCTCAGTCAGCGAACTGAAGTGCTCACCATTATTAATATTTCACTTCAATCATGCTGCAAGTGTGACTGTATGCGACTGCTGTATGGAAATTAAGCATCCCATTTTGCCTGTTTCCTGAAGTAAAGCACATGTGGTTTAGAAATCTTCATCCTGTGTATGATGTATTTTCCTTCTACCATCAGTCAGGCAAGAGATGGGATAGAAACAACACAAAGAAGCAAAGGCGTAAGGAGTAGCTTGCCTAATGAAAGGTCTGGAGGGTGGAAGGAACAAAAGAAAAGGGAAGAATTTTAAACACAAGTTGTTTCAGTAGGGGTTTCTCACAGGAAAGAATGCCTTTGCTACTCTGAATTTCAGACACTAAGAGGATTAACATATATTGATTGGATTTTTTTTCTTTTTCCCAACCCATTTGGAAAATTCGGGCTACTATGCGTTGGAAGCCTAGCTTCAGGCCATTTTTAAAACTACTGAAGAGTTTCAGCCTAGTGAGTTAGCACTTGTACATGTATTCAGATATATCTTTACTGTAAGGATGTTAGAAATTTCTGAATTTACTGGTGTTGCATTGCTCCATTTCTAAAGTCACTAGAGAAATGTGCAATCACCTCAGCACACACCAAGAAGCCTCATACTGCAGTGCACTTTCCTTTTATATTGTGGGCACTGTTTCATGAGGTTTTAAACCTAATTCCCTTCATGGTTCCATGCCCCATTCTTCAGATCAGTAAAACAATGTAGCTATTCATAAAAACACAAGGAAATGGCAAGGGAGGAAAGAATCATAGTGCATTGATTGTGGTTGTGATGCATCAGCATCCAGCCCTTCGTACATTCCCACTGAATCTTGTCAGCTACAGCCAGCAACTTTTTGCAGTGCGTAGTGAGACAAGGCCCTTTAAAACATGGAGACCTGAGCAACAGCCCTGTTGTCATTACAGCTTGTTAGGGCACAGTTGTCTCACTGTGCTTTCCCATGGGGTCTAAATAAGAATTTCGAGTTTTAATGTGCATCTGTCTAGTTTTGCAGTGATAAAACTCACATCACAAACCCACTGTAAATTCAGTGAGAACATACTGCAGACCTGTGAACTTGTTTTAAGTGTAGGAAAGCATACATGAAACAGAGGTCATAGTCACTCCTGACTGAGACACAGGAGAATGTAGTGTCCCTTCCCTGACCACGTATTTCAGTTCTTTAGTTTCAGATTGTGGGTTGTAGCTCCAAAGGTTCACAATCACTCCTGCATCCAAATTCCTGTATGAACTACTCTCTAGAGGCATCAGCTGTTGGGATCTTCACTACACTACAATTTTACACATTTCTCCTTGGTTATTGTTGGCCTCTTGGCAGTACAAGAAGCCTGTTTCTGGCTGCACCTCCACCCTCCCTCCCTCCCTCAGCCTGCTGGTAAATACACTAGGCTGCTAATGCTGATTGAGCTCCAGCAAGCTGCCAGCTGCTGTGTCCCTGCTGTCTCACAGGATTGGCTTCACTTCCCCCACAACTAACTCCCCTTTCTGTTTATTTAGACTTAACTATTACATGAATAAGAGAAAAAAAATCCTCCTGTGAGCTCTGAGTAGCCTGCTAATGAATATTATAGGTTGCCTCTTTGTTTTACTCTAGGCAGGCGGGTTGGAATCCTCTGACTGCAGTTCAAAGCATAAACTTAAACCAGTAGATAAAACCTTTCTCTGCCTTTTCCCCAATCTCCTCCCATATCCCCCACTGCCCTTGGGAGAAGGGGGTTTCCTTGCCAAATGTTTTGCAGGCAGGAAATCAGATTCATGGGGCCAGCCCAAACTCCCAAACCCAAGACCTGCAGCAGAGGATTCAGATTATTTGTGGCATAAACCAAGTTTTTTGCCAAGCCCTCTCATTTGTCTGTCCCCTTGGTATCACCCTGAGAAGCCACTTTTGACCCTTCCACCAGCTGGACCAACTGCACACCAGGGACCTTCTTCCCCTTAGGCCCCAGCTAACAGGTATTTCTCCATGGTCCAGTAGCTACTGTCTTGCTCCTCCCCACCCCAGGTTTTACCATGGTCTCAACAGCAACTGGTTTCTAAAGTTTTGTCTAGCCAAACTGTTTTCCCACCTAGCAAATCCTCCTATTTTCAGTATATGTACCTGCACCCTCCTGAAGTCTCCAGCAATCCTCATTGCTGCTTTGTTTTTGATCTCACCTGTGATCCCTTTCAAGTTCCTCCATGTATCACATTTATTGGTTCCCGTTCTCCAAGGAGGCTAGCCATGTCTCTGGCCTGTGTCCACATCTCAGTGGTGCAAGCAGCTTGGGGTACCAAGTGCTCAGGCACCCTGAGGTTTGAGGACCCTGGATATAGCTGAATCTCAAGAAGTTCAAAATGTGTATTAGCAAGTGAAGCTTGAGGGAGGGGAGGAATGTACTCTCCTGTTTGATTCTCTCTCCTGTGTGCTGGCTTTCAACAAGGTCAACAGTAAGGCAGACAAATTGTTAGGCTAATTCAGAGACCAGTGTGTTCAGGCATGTGCTCATCTTCCTCAGGAAGACATTTGCAGTAGCTGTGTACCAAATTAACAGCATGAAAAATCAACAGAATATCAACTAACTTGGCTTAACTCACCTGCTTTTCTCCTTCCCACTCCAAGAAATCTAGGACTCCATTATTGCTCCCTTGCATAAATCATGTTGCACACAGAACCTGTTTTTTACCTGCTTGCTGAATTACTCTTAAAAAAGAAGTTTGGAGAGCCCTTGTTAGCAGCACTTAGAAGTGAAACTGGGCCCCAAGTAGTCAAAAGCCCTTCTGTCCAGATGCCTGTCGCCATGTGTGCTCTGCTGTGTTCGCTGTTGCCTGCTGTGATGCAGCTGTCCACATTTAGAAGGAGGAGGGGCAGGGAAGTCATGCAGCCACTTTTGATCTGCTTCTGCTTAAATGTGAGCTCTGATGCTAAGGGAAGAAAGTGGATGTGTATATGTATGCATATTAAAAAAATAGCTTTGTGCTTTACAAACATAAAAAGCTCTGAGTTCATCCAGCCCTGCGTCCTGGCACTTGACTTGATGTTTGATGCAAGCTCACACCCCAGTGAGCACTTTCTCACTAGGACACTCTCAAGCTTTTTGAAGCATTTCTGGTTCTTGCTGTCCTGTTTCAGACAGCTGTCTAGACTTTTCTATATGTGAATAGGACTGGCTAAATATTTCCTCGAGGGGACAGACAAAAATCTTTCTCAGTAGTAACACTACCTCATATTTTTGGAACACCTCTCCTAGAAATGTTCCTTCACATCCTGTTTTCGTTTGACTACAGCTGTGATTAGCATTAAAGCTATTGCAGTTTCTCCCTTGTCAGTATATTTCTAAATCAGAGTAGTGCATCTTTCTTCATGCCAGTTTTTGAATAATTTCTTTACTCATTCTTCTGGTGTTTTTATAGCTAAAGGCAGGGGGAAATGTCCCGTTGCTATAAGCAATGCATTGGCATGCACAGTCACTGAACTGTGATAAGCAGCCCAAATAATACCTGACTGTGGTAGTGTGTGATCCAGCATTGCCAGACTTGCATACGCCAGACAGTGTTAACAGCCCTTCCCTGTTTCCCCCAGTGTGGGAGAGACCCTTCAACAATACTAACCAAAAAAACAGAAGCCAATACAAATGCAAAGTCTGCTTGGTGTATTGGTAAGAATTTGGCTGCTCTTAAGAGAAAAAAAGCAGCATTCCAGTTCAAACCCATGGCAGACACCAAATATGCTGCTGCCGAGGTAGGCAAATATGTAACTCTTCCTCCCATGAGTGTTACTGGCAGAACTGTTCCAGCAAAGCACTGAAGGTCATTATCCATTATTCACAAGAAGAAAATTATGTATTTATACCCTTGCAGCTCAAGTAAATGTTGCCAGAAGCCTTGCACAGATGGCCCCTATTTATGGTAACACCTGACCTTGCCAAGATAAGGTTACAAGATGCTGTCAGACCTGGTCATATGCTGTGTCCTACACACGGTGCTGGTGTCAAGCACCTGCTCCCTTCCTAAGTGGCCTATCCCAGCTGCTTGCCTGTCCATCCCAGAGTTGTCTGGTCACCCTAACACTGTAGGATTTGGGCGGTGATGCTTGCCAGCGTTAGATGACGGTTGGCTGGTACAAGGGGGTTTCTGATCTGTGCAGTCATCACTGTGCTGTTGAGACAGACAGAAGACAGCCTGGGGCACAAGTTAGCAAGTGTCCTCTCTTCCCCTGCCTCCTCAGGAAGCTGGAGTCAACAGTTACAGAAGGGAATTGCACCACTGATTTAGAGCTATGCAGGATGTGGTCCGCTGAACAGCATCCACTTTTGCTGAGTTTCCTGGGTCAGTTTATGTACAAACTACAATTTGGCCTTGCAAAGCATATTTGAATATTTGAGCACATCTGTGGAGAGTAAAGTTAAATTCATCTTTCCAGACGTTTAATGATAGGAACTGTTGAAATGAGGAACAGGCTTTTCAACTGTAGTAGAAAAACATTGTTATACCACTGACAACCTGAACTTGGGACAGTGACTCTTTCAAAATAAAACCGTGGAGAATGAAGTATAGATCAAAAATTAGTGACAAAACAGTGATTCAAAAGTAACTTTAGATGCTCAACCTGGTAGAAAACTGCCACCTACTCTAGATTAGCCTCCCCGTGGAAATCAAAGTTGTCGCTGAACTCAGCTAGCAATTGCATAGTACCAAGTCTTGCTACTCTTAAACCTTTCCGATGAACTCAAGTCCACTTTTTCCATTCCAAATTGCAAATGCCTGAGGCACAAAAATAACATTAGAATTAGTGCCCCATTGACAAGCACAGGACAAAATTCAGCTTTCAATATAGCTTGCTTAATGCAAACCTTGACAATTCCTCCCTTAAATGATTTTGGCAAAGAAATTTTCAAGCCTATTCTCATCCTTACACATGGTAAGTGCTGCTATACTTTCATCTTGGGAAACAGCAAACTCTGTCTGCGTATACTGACTTGGACTCTGAAGGAGGGTTTATACTAAATATTTAAGTGGGTCGGTGGTTCAGTTTACCTTCAGCTGTTAAGAAAGTAACACAGGTGAGCTGAGGTACAATAAAATTAGATTTGTAAAAGCTCAATCAAAACTAATTTCTGGACCTTAACAGGTACAGAGGATGTAACTTTACTGTATATGGACATTGTTATCTATATTTAGCTTTGTTTGTATTAGGGCATAAGTTCCAGATATTTCAGTTATCTTTTCAGTGTGATTCACAAACACGGTTGACGAAACAATCTGCAGTATGATGTGTAAATCATGACATGCAATTTGTTGGCAGTGAAGTTGCCATCAGATGCACAGTCAACCTCCATCTTGCCAGCAATTCAAACTGGGGCTGGTAATGCTGGAATTGTTGAAGTGCAGAGAAGCAGCTACATCAGGTGGCAAGGATCCATGAGGACCAGCGAAAAATGCTTGTCCAGACTATAGTTTAGTTCTGTAGTTTGCCTCTGGATTTTATTTCTGGTGGAAATGATGCTGAACATAACAGTCAAAAACCAGCCTGCTATCATGAGGATGGTCAAGATTACATATCCTCTGGTAGTTTTGGGCTGGATCTGAGTCATAGAATCACAGAATTAACTGGGCTGGAAAAGACCTTTTAGATTATCAAGTCCAATGATGAGCTAACCCCACCTTGCCCACTAGACAATGGTACTAAGTGCCATCCAGTCTGTTTTTTTAAACACCTCCAGGGACAATGACTCCACCACACTCCCTGGGCATTTCAATGCCCAATCACCCCTTCTGAGAAAAAATGTCTCCTAATGTCCAACCTAAACTTCCCCTGTTGCAGCTTAGGAATGTGTCCTCTTGTCCTGCCACTGGCTGCCTGGGAGAAGAGCCCAACCCACACCTGGCTACACCTCCTTTCAGGAAGCTATAGAGAGTGAAAAGGCCACCCCTGAGTCTCCTCTAGGCTAAACAACCTAAGCTCCTCACAGGACCTGTGCTCCAGATGCTTCATCAGTTTTGTTGCCCTTCTCTGGACATGCTTCAGCACCTCAACCTCCTTGCTAAACTGAGGGGCCCAGAACTGGACACAGCACTCAAGGTGCAGCCTCACCAGTGCTGAGCACAGGGGGACAATCCCTGCCCTGGTCCTGCTGGCCACACTATTGCTGGTACAGGCCAGGATGCCATTGGCCTTCTTGGCCACCTGGGCACACCCTGGCTCATGTTCAGCTGCTGTCACCAGCACCCCCAGCTCCTTTTCCCGTGGGCAGCTTTGCAGCCACTCTGCCCCAGCCTGTGGCGCTGCCTGGGGTTGTTGTGACCCAAGGGCAGGACCCAGCACTGGGCCTTGTTGAACCTCATATTGTTGGCTTTGTCCCATTGATCCAACCTGTCCAGGTCCCTCTGCAGAGCCCTCCTACCCTCCAACAGATTGACATTCACTCCTAGCTTGGTGTCATCTCCAAATTTGCTTATGGTAGACTCGATCCACTCAAGAAGATCATCAATAAAAATACTAAACAGAACTGGGCCCAACACTGATCTCTGTGGGACACCACTAGTGCACAAGTGTATGCACCACCACTCTCTGGGCCCAGCCATCCATAGTTCTTAACCCAGCGAAAGTTGCACCTGTCCAAGCCATGGGCTGTCAGCATTTCCAGGAGTGTGCTATGGGAGATGGTGTCAACAGCACATGCAGCACAACAGAGGATGGTACATACTAGTGTGGACTAGTCATGTCTGTGAAAGATAAGTAGTGACTACAGCAGAAGGCAGTGGTTAGAACCTGCTTGCTGAATGAAGGACATGGGCAATTCTCATGGGCCCAGAGACACTCTAGAAAGCCAAGGAGCTTTGTTGCAACGCTGGGCACAAGCTGGATCTATGGCATGTCAATGTAGCTGTTAATCAAGAGACCCCTCAACACCTCTCTTTTGCCCCATTCTAGGAACAAGGAGAAGCTAGAATTTCCTCCCATCCACAGAACACTAGAAATCAGGAGTAAACAGTCTACTGGTCTAGGATGCCACAAGACAGATGCCTTATTTCAGACAGACTGAAAAGATCTGAGGAACCATCATGTTCCTGGAACCTGAAATACCTCATAAGTTGATTGAATTTGTTCATCAACAACTCCAGTGGAAATAAAATTTCTTCTCAGCAGCTGTGTTGAAGAAAGGCACTTTCATGTGGCATCTAGAAGCAACAAGCCAAACACCACAGACCAGGCTGGCCTGGCCCCTGTCCTCAGGTACTGTGGGTGGTCACACCTATGCAAATCCAGAACTTTGCTACGCAACTGCAGGTAAATGACTGGGATTGAAGCTTGACCTGGTCTCCTTCGCACAATCATTTTAATATATTTTGAGTAGCATCAGCTAGTCTACCACAACAGCTTAGAAAACCTTGATGTACACATATGCAGAATTATACTTAGGATGTAAGATTTGCAGCATTTGACTTCCCTCATCCAGTCATCATTTTTCTCTACTTTACCATGCTCAGCCCAATTCAACCCAAGTACAGCATTTCTTATTGCCGTAAGAAGTTACAAATAAACTCTTGGACTTTGGAGATGAATAAGGACCTGGGAAAAAAAGACTGCTGGCTGAAGGTGAAGGAAACCCCACAGGACCTCTGCTTCTCCTGGGAGTGAGCAACCCTTGCATTTTGCTGCCCCAGCCTTCCATGCCATCACTATTGACTGCTGCACCTTAGCACAGCTGGCATTGCAGCAAGCAACTACAAAGGCAGACAGCCTGATCTTACAGCATTCCTCAACAGCATTAGGGGAATTCTGATGTTTATAGAGTAAAACACTGAACTGAAGGCTCAGCTTCCCCAAATGCTGTGTCCCCTCTCACCAAGATGAATGGGCAGTGATGGTCAGAAAGGGTCCATGTCTACTGGAGACAAGCTGCACCCTCTTGTTGAACCACTACAACTTTGGAAAAGACCTCAGTGTGGGCTCAGTTTGATGTAACTTTATTTGGTATCATCTCTGAATGCGAACTCACTGAAAATGAGGTGTTTTCTCATTCTGCTGAGGAACACAGAAATGAGAACAACAAAGAGAAGCCATGTCATAGTACATCATGGTAATGTTTTACGCCATGATAGAAGTATTCTTCCACATTTATTTTCCAATTTCCAAAGAGGGACTGGGGTTTGTCTGGCATTTAAATCGTCTCTGATCTTGAGAAACATCCCCCTCCCACCATATACTACGTAATCATGACTGAGAGAAAGGGAAAACTTAAAAATACATACATACAAAGACAAGAAACATGTCAACACCACTTTACCACTTTTGTATTTTATTGTGGAACTGAGTTTGATTCCTTTACATCAAATATCCTCAATGGAAGAGGGGATATTGCACACAAATATCATAAAAGCACTACATATTACTTTCACTGGAAACTAATTTTCTACATTAGATATGACTGGATAGAATAGAAGTGATGCAGGATAATAAGACATAATACCATACACAGCTGCAGACTGACACAAACACCATTCAGAACAAGAGAGAGGAGGTGTGTGAGGTGCTTCTCAGCCAGCCACAAGACTTTCTTTCCAGAGTTTGGAAGATAATGGCTGCATGCAAATGCGTGAAAGCATATTTCAGATTTCATCTTTTACAGTCGAGATTACAGCCCAGTCTTGAAGAGGTAGCTCCTGCCATCTGGAGCTCTTAGTTAGCCTAGTAGAGAGAAGTTGCTTCTTAAATTTTCTTTCTATATTTTATACTGTTGTTCTATTTAGTTACTTTTTTTTTTAATTTTTTTTGTAAAGTCACAACAAATGAGTTCTTTTTTTTTTTAATTTTAAATAGCAAACATTTTTAAACCAGGTGAATAATATAACTGCATTCTAAGAAATGCTTATTCCTAGTTGTTTTTAGTGTTTTGTTCAATTATTAAGTGAAAAGATGAAAGCTTACAGTTTCTTTCAAGTGTAAACATTATATTTTTTCATCTTCTAGTAAATCCAGACCAAGAAAATTACTATTTCTCTCCAAAATATCATTACTGAGCAAGAACCTCTGGCGACAGATGAACAAAGAGAAGCGCATGACAGAAATGTTCCAAATGCACCACAAGTGCTCTTTGGAGCTCATTTGCTTGTGTTGGGAGGGATTGAAAGTTCAATTAACAAATTTATTAAATCTTAGTAAAAGAGTACCAGAACTCTCCTAAAATGCATAAGCTATCATAGACAATTAAAAAAACCCCAACATTCATATACACAGTTATCTCCATTCACCACAGTATGTAAAATAAGTAAAAAAAAAAATCAAAAGTGATTTCTATGAAAGATGGGGTGAAAATAGAGGTCAATGAGTCAGGCCCACCACAGGACTTTGAAAAGGCATGCAAGAGAGGCCCTGTCGAAGTTCAAGAGTGGGATGGGATCCCCAAAGTTAATTCTTCATTGAATTATATGAAGCAGTATTTTAATAGCATAAAGATCATGACTGGGAATGCTGTTATGGGTAATACCATCATTGAAATGGAGTGTTCTTTGCACTCAGATATTGAATCTTTACAATTAGAGTAATCAATAACAAACCATGCTCCTAGAAATCTATGCTGATCAACAGCACTCATCGTTAATGTACACAGTACATTTTGATGACTGTTACACTAAACTAGTTGTGTAGTACTAGGATTAGCACAGGTAGATTAGTTCCACAGGCAGGAAAGTCATTAAGGGCAAGAGGAGCCAATGGAGGAGCTCATCGCTGTGTTGAATCTAGGTGCCACTGCTATTTGGAAGGGAATGGATGGAAAAGGCATTACAATACCTCAGAATAGCCAGACCAGGGTTTTAATATTCTTGTAGCAGCAAAAAAAGCAAATGTACATGTTAAGGTTAACTGTAACTGTCTAATTATCACTATTATTTCAGAAGTAAAACAGATGCTTCAGCTACCATAAACTTGCTTGGGCATATTTAAGGCTTGATTCCAATTTAATTTACAGTAGGATCAGATGACTGTAACTTCCCTGACAGTAGTGAAATTGCTCCTGATTCACAGGAGTAAGTGGCATAAGTGAGATTAGTCACAAGACCACTGCTGTACTTAAAACAATTTCCTGCCAAAGCAGAAATACAAACCATTTCAGGTATTGTCAGAAAATCAGAAAATCTGCTCCCACCCACTCAAAAGGTTTGAATTCTGACCTATATAATAAAGTAGACAAATCAGAAAGAATTGTAGAAATAGTGCAGCTATTCTGCCAAAAATTTTGCCCATATCTTTGTAGACTATGTATTACAAAAGTATTTTTAAGTGAATGACATGAGCCCAGCAAACATGCTTGTTTCCACAACACATTTCCATCTGCCTTTTGTGCCATAGTCACTCTGAGTTATTCTTAACTACTTAAAAGGTATAGCAATAAATAAAACAGCATTGCTAGAGAGACCTAAAAAAAGGAGAAGACATTAAAAATAAATCAAAATCCCAACCACTGACAAACAATAATTCACAGCATTAAATGGGCGTGAGAAGCCCACATTTACAAGACCCTAAACCAGTATTTTAAAACCCTCATAAAAATCAGGAGTGCAAACATATAGCTATTAAACAAAAGTATCCTAACAATGTAAAATTGAAATAAATTATAAGTAAAGAAAATAAAATGAGGTCATAGTTCACTACATTGTAAAACTTAATACCAGTCATAATGGTGATTCATACAACCAGCACATAACTCCCTGCTGGAGGCCTTTACACCTTCTTAAATTCAGATTTGCAAACCTTCTGCAATGCAACAAGGTTTTTTAAATTGGGGTAAAACTTCTGAGACTAAAAAATCCAAACTGTCTTAAATCACAGAGCAACGGTGTTGTTCCTCTGAAAGCAACCTAGAGAAGGAAAGGAAGGGAGACACAAAGAAGGAAAAGAAAGACAAACAGTAAAGGAAGAGACGAGGAAAAGAAGAGGAAAGGAAGTGAAAGAGTAAAAAAAGAGGAAATGAGAGGAGGAGAGAGGAGTAAAGGAAAGAGAAGGAAAGAAAGAAGGAAAGAATAGAGGAAGAAGGAAAGGAAAAAGGAAGAGAAGGGAAAGGAAGTGAAGGAAAAGGGAAGAGAAGGGAAGGGACTTAGTTTAGCTTATTGCTTATTCTATCCTTTTGCAAGATCTTGTGAGGGTTTAGAACGTAGGTTACAACCTTGTAAGTATTGGGCAATCAACTTCTCAAATCCCATCTTCTGTCATCATCAACAGAATAATTTTACAAGGGTAGCCTTCCACACCCCTCTCCCCAAAAGTTATTGACCGTTGACTGTTTTCAATAAATCTTACCTCAATATCCATTCTCACTAGAATCTTAACACTACTCATTTATCTTACAAAACTACTAAAAAAACCGCCTTCACCTGAAAAATTTTTCTTTGCATTTACCTGTAAATGAAAATGTTTGTTACAAATCATGTATTAAAAGTTCGCACAGCACTAAAAAAAAAAAGGCTTCTGTACATTTATTCCCATGTTCACTCTTAAATTAAACAAATAAAATCAGGTAAGACAAAGGAAGGTTGAATACTGTACAGGCTCACAGGTAACCTTTTCCATCATTTTGAATGTTTCCCTAGTTTTGTAACTCTGATACTGGACATCACTTCAATCTTGCTTCCACAGTACAAAAGAAGCCTTCAAAAAAAAGCTCATCTTGCCTTGTTGAGCTGTCCGGGTGCATCAATGAAGTGTTCACATAACTAACATATGTAATTCATAGCACCAAACCATTTGACCAGTCAGATAAGTTCCTAATACCACACATGCACACTTCACGCTTCTTTACTGGTGTAACTATGATCCTACACAGATGTTTTATAAATTCGCTGTCTCAGCATTAAAAAATAAGTGCATCAAGTTTCTTTGTACATTCAAGTCACTTTCTAAGGCAAATTGTCTACTGTATGTACTCCTGACCGCTTTGGTATTTTGCTTCAGTTAATCGACAGTGGACAATGGGTGTTCAAGCATGTGGACTGGTCAGTTCTGGCTGGAGTGACTGGGCTTTCGCTGGAAGCATGCCTTAGACCAACAATACCAAAGGTTTTAGACTTCTGGATGGGGTGCAGATTACATGCATATTTGGCCTATGATTGTTACAGTATGTCAGTATGCAGAGCTCAAATTAAAGTGGAAAGCTGCTGATGAGTGATTAGGTCATACATCCCTTCCTAGCCATGTTCTCTTTCTTTTTATTTTTGAGCTAACATAATTCTTTAAAAAAAGGATCCCCATAGTGATAGCTCATTGATAAAAATTTAAAACTTTCTTCTTATGTGAGAACATAAGCAGACTGTAGTAAGCGATACATCTATTGCCATGAGACTAATGCAGACCTAATAATTTACTACTTTCTCCTCCTACCCCTCTCTTTCTTTTTCTCTTTGTGTTTCTTTAGAGGGCAAATGCCTCTACCTGGCAAAAGTCAGTTGGGGTTGCTAGTGCATGGTTTCAAAATGTTCAGCGGAGATGCAACTGGATCTGTATTTTCGCAGTAATTTGTACTCTACTATGGGAAGACTGTTATTTCCCTTAGCAACCAACAAAGACTGAAAAATATTAGTGACTTGCATCACTGTGACACAGTATAGCATTTGGCAGGTATATAGTTCAGCAGTTGAAATAGATGAGTTGAATTTTCAGAAAAGGTGTTTTCAAGCTGAAGAATTTCTGGAAACAAAGTTTAATCTTGTGATGCACGGTCTTGTTCTTACAGTTCAATCTTGCATGCAGGAAAAGATTCATCTTGCATAACAACAGTGCTGCTGCTTGCCAAAACCATGATGTTGAGATCCTGCTGTTTCTCATGGGTCTCTTGATACCATTCCCTCATCACTTCTGAGTCATGAGTTGGGATTAAGGTCACCTGCAACACAAAACAGAAGTCTTGTTGAATGGACCACCGAAACAGTTCATAAGCAAAATGTCTTTGCAAGAAGCCCCAGCCAACAGGTATGTTTCCCTTTTGGAAAGAGTGGATTTTCACGCAATAAATACTTGCATAAATGGATGGATAAAAGGAAATCAACATGTAGGTAAGACAGAATGACTGCAAATAAGTAGTTTATAAAAATAAAATGTTGGTTTTGTGAGGTGCTGAGATGCAGCTTTCCAGAGAAGGTTGTAATCTGCACTGATAACTCTTCAGTTTACAGACAAATATTCTATTTACTTATTCATCATAATGGAAAGGCACATTAAGTTTCCAAATGCATGTAATTACTCTATAAAGTGTGAAACATTTCTTCCCTACTTAAAACTGCAACACTGCCAAACTGAGATCATACATATGGTGTAGTAAAAATATGAAACAGCCAACTGGCCCCGTAAGCCAGTTCTCAACTGTTTTAAAAACCAGAAACAGGTCTGAAGGGCCCAAGATGTAGGAGTAGCTGAGTGCAGTGCAGCTCTGTGCTTCACATGTCATCATGAAACAAGGTGCCCAGCCTGGGGGTCTCATTCTCTGGCAGCCGTCATCCACTCCAGAGGTGCTCTAGTTTCTCATAGCTGAGAAGGGTTATTTTTCTAGGTTGAGATAGGAGTAAAGAGCCTACCTGCATATTACTCTCCCACTGTGCCTTGCCCTCCAGCAGGGAGTCCAGAACAGCCCTGCTTGGCTCCTCGGCTGCAGCATCATTCCCGCTCACCACATAGTAGGATGACCGCACCCTCTTGAAAAACTCAACATCAACATTCTTGCTGTTGCTGTGGTTGGGAATGTACACCAGATCCAAATACACTGGAGGTCCTGGAGGCACTGCTGTAGATTTTGCCACCTTAGTATTCCCAGGTCCTTTGGAAACCAAACAACAAGAGAATATATCACAGACTGGTTAAAAGCATGAATTTATTAATTACTGTTATAACCACTGAGGTGAGATGTGTCCAATTATGGCACTACCCTCCTACATATAATGACGTTACAGTTTTGTTGTACCTCAATTATGGTTGTAACGGGGGGAAGAAACCTGAAAAACTGGAGCTATGTAACACAATAAAAAATCATTCTCATGTAACAAAAATTTGGCTGAACCTTCTCCAATAATATACTGCTATTATCCAACAATTACTATGCAGGGCTGTGATTACTGAATTACCATTCAATAAGTGGTCTTATTATTTTCCAGGTGAAGCAGTGCAGCTTTTAGAAAGTCTAGGGTATGAATGATTATAAAATCTAGCGTCACACAGGGAGCCATGATGATTTGAAGCAGTTCTGAAACATGTGGTACATAGCAAAACATGATAGCTATTGATATGCTCAGGCTGCCTTACAGATGCATCAGGAAGCTACCACATGTGAGCAGAAAGAGGGTCAAGGGGGAACTTGGAAAGAGAAAGTTGTAAAGTAATTCAGGGAACAGAGTCAAGTATTTGTCTGCTGTATCCTTATTTGCATACACAAATTATCCACTTATCACAGAAAGTAGGGGGAAGTGTTTCTTTGCTGCTGTACATAGATATATAGTACTTGTTCTAAGAGCTTCAGTAAAAATGAAGTACAACATGTAAACACATAAAAAATATTACACAAAAAATCGCATCTTTTGCTACAAACTGGATCATGGTGTGAACTAGAAATCAGGCTTCAACCACTAATTTTACCTAGATGATCAGCATTTATGGTTTATTAGCCTTCTGATGCTGATTAAGCTTGGTAAACAATTATCTGAGCAATATGCTCAATTTAGGGTCAAACAGTGTAAGGCCAGTAAACTCCCTTATGGCTATCTAGCATGTCTTGATACTCACCATAGGGCAATATGCCAAATGAAGTGATAAGATTTCCTGATTTAGAGAGTTTTTACTATTTGTTTTGTTACAAAATATTTTATTATCTTTGATGATAAAAAATATCTCTGATATATCTTTTTTAATGGTGCATACCAACACTGAATAAGATACTCATTGCTACATTTTTACACTTCTGTGTCATTACTAATTATTCCAGCACATACCTGGGAAGTATTACTAACGACTTTAATGTAGAGCTGAAGTGCTGGAGACATGTACAGCATGAGAAACTATATTGCTGCTTTAAACTGTATCTTGTAAGAGAGATATGTAAACGATGGTGTGAGAAAGGAACAGTGAACTACCAAAAACGTGGAAGCTAAGGACAGTCAAATGCTGAATTTGTACTGAATCCTAGAACTGTTCCTTGTAAAAAAGCTTTCAGCAGGACGTAAGTCCTCACAGCAGAGAAAGTATCCCCCAAAAAATCCGTGACAAGGTCTACTAGAAGCAACAGATTAGCACAATGTCTCCTTCAGTAATCTAATTCATATTTTATTGCTACCTAGAATATACAGCAGACACTCAAAATTACATTTTCTGTATGTTTAGTCATCACTGATGACATAAAGCCGGATTATGTAATGTACATCCTTAGTTCACTCAAAATGCTTTTACTAATGTTAAAATTTTTAAAATGCTCCTTTTAAAATCAATCCAGCAAAGTAATAAGAGCATCCAAAGGCAGACAGTGACTTCGCCTCCCACAATATTAAATTGCATTAATTTATGTTACAGAGAATTGTGATACTTATTTCTCACAATGAATAAAGGGGTTCACTTTGCTACTGATTTTCCTTCACCTACAAAAGTGGCACTTTTAATTCTATTAGGTGATTAACTGTTTAGACAGCTCGTATTAAATTCTTTCTGTTTTATGTACTCTCCGGGCAAACCGACACATCAATTTTCTCAGATTATAAAAGTAATACTAGTGAATTTCATGCATTTAAATGTGGCATTTACATACTGGATTTATACTGAAAACCTGAACTTTCTTTGAAGATATGCCTGAACTTTCTTTGAGGATATGCCACAAACCACATTCTCAGCTGATATAAAGGCAAAGTAACCACACTGCAATAACTAAGAAAATCGTAACACTAGGGCATTGCTATTTGTCTTTACCTGTGGTTGCAGTCTTTGCCGACTTGGATGTTGTTGTATTTGCTGCATTCTTGGTGTCCTTATCTTTCTCTTCCACTCGAGACTTTACCTCTGGATTAGAGATATTTTTGGTTGCCTTCTCCACAGATTCCTTCTTTTTTGGAGAAGCTGTTCTGGAAATTTTGTCTAAAGATTCTTTTGTAGCTGGCTTTGGTGAAGCCACTTGTTTTGATTTGCCATCACTTTTTTTAACAGGAGAAGATGACTTGGTCTTTGTACCCTGCTTTTTTGTCTTTGTCTTTTCTTTGAGGTCCTTCTTCAAAGATTTACCTAAATTCTGTTCAACTGGCAGAGCTTCTGGATCAACCATGGTAACATCAGGGTGCCGGGGGGAAGGGCTGCGATCCTGCATTGGGACAGGAGGTGGGTCAATGTGTTTGTACGTAATTGTCTTGTCTGTTGGAATGGTTTCCGACTCATCTTCTGAGTCAATGTTAGCATCTGCAGTGATGGAAGGGCATTCCTCAGTCTCCGGAGGAACATCTGAATCAGTCTGAGATGGGGCAGACTCGCTCACAGATGTGGGAGGGGTTTCATCACACTGCCGCCCTTGCTGTTTTCCCCCAGAAGGTGGCTGAGCTCCCCCAGACTGAGTTAGTGGCTTCTCTTGCTCTTGAGACTGTTCTTCGCTTGCAAACCACTCAAGGGGATTTGGGTTGATAAATGAGGGTGAAAGTTCAGTTTTGGGATGTTTATATTCACAAGAGGACACAAGGCATAAGTCAACATCTTGACGGGATTCTGCTAGTGATTTACTTGGAGTGAAATGTGCACTTGCTTCATAGGAATAGCTGGTAGCTTCCGGTGATCTCCCAGTGGGGACTCTCCCAGTTGTTTCAAATGAATAATCTGTGGCTTCAGGTGAACTGGAGGCTTTCCCAGTTGTCTCATAGGAGTAAGTCATGGCCTCTGATGACCTGGTGGTTCTCCCAATTGTCTCATAGCAGTAGCCAACGGCTTCTGGTGACTTAGAGGTTTTCCTTGTTGTCTCATAGGAGTAATCCATAGTATCAGGTGATCTGGTAGCTTTCCCAGTTATCTCATAGGAATAATCTGTGGCTTCAGGTGA
Organism: Orthonyx spaldingii; assembly: GCA_013397795.1. Lineage (NCBI taxonomy): Eukaryota > Metazoa > Chordata > Aves > Passeriformes > Orthonychidae > Orthonyx > Orthonyx spaldingii. The sequence goes on along the minus strand of VZTJ01006138.1, from coordinate 908,361 downwards.
TTTGGTGGTTTTACCAGATGTCTCATAGGAATAATCTGTGGCCCCTGGTGACCTGGTGGATTTCCCTGTTATCTGATAAGAATAATCTGTGACTTCAGATGACCTCATATTTTTTGCAATTATCTCATATGAATAGTCTGTACCCTCGGGTGACCTAGTAGTGTTCCTGGTTATCTCATAGGAATAATCTGTGGCCTCAGGAGACCTAGTAGTTTTTCTGCTTATCTCATAGGAATAATCCATGGCTTGAGGTGATCTACTAGATTTTCCAACTGCCTCATAGGAATAGCTAATATTCTCTGGTGACCTAGCAGTTTTCTCTCTGGCCTCATATGAATAACTAAGTTCTTCTGGTGACCTGCTGCTTTTCTCTGAATCTTCTTTATCTGGGCTGAGTAAAGGTTCTGGACTGTGCTTTGATAGGGCTTCCTGATAACCAAAGGCTTTGACAGAAGACACTTGCTGTGACAACAAATGTGTGTGACTAGCAGACACTGCTTCTGTAATTGCAGGAGGTGAATCTGGAAAAGTAGGAGAATACAGAGGAGAAGATTCCCTTGGAGTTAATGGAGATAGGTCAGATTTTGGTGACAGCTTTTCTCCTAGGCTCTGCACCTTTTCTGAGGTAAAAGAAGAATGCAGTGACATCTCTCTGGGTGGAACACCACCTGAAAAAGTTTCGTCTGGCAGCGGTGAAGCTACCTGGGAAGGTGTATGAGCTGACGAAGTTGAGGATGAAGCTTCAATTTGAGAAACGGAAATAATTTCTGATATATCTTTCTCTTGAGAGTAAGATGACTGCTCCACAGGTGAAATCTTCCGTGCAAAAGGAGGCTCCTGTATATCTGAAGGGCTATAATCTACTTCTGTTGGTCCATTTTCAGATATATGGTGTATACCAGTGCCTATAGCAGGATATTCTGGAGACTGCCTACTAAAATCCATTGCTAAAGACTGCTCGGGTGACTCCCGACCATATTCTACTGACATAGCTGACTGTTCAGGAGATCTGTGATCATGTACCGGTGTTCTTGATTTTGCAGTTTTAGGTGAGAAATCTGGTGGAGAAATTGACATAGGCCTTGGGCACTCTTCTTTAGATGGAGACATTTCTGTTTCCTGAAAAGTTGTTGGTGTTTGTACAACCGACACTGAAAGGGAATCATCAACTTCAGTAGAGTGGGGAGAACCAACCTCAGCATGCAAAGAAGGAGATACATCATCAGTAGTTGGTTCTGGAAATGAACTAGTGGCAACAGATGCTGTAGAGACAGAAGCTACTCCTTCTATATGGGAATAGGTGTCTTCTGCAACAACTTCATCAACGGGAGTTGCAGACTTGTCAGAAACAGTGCCTTCAGAAATTGACATTTTTGTATCTTCTTTTAAAGAACCAAACTGACTGATATCTATTTGAGTGGGTGAGAGATCACCTGCTAATTTCCGCTCATCCAAGACAAGTGAAGACTGAGAGCTGCTGGGTTCTGTATCCTCCATTTTCCTTTCCAGGCTGAAGCCTTCCTTAATTACCATAAATTCCATGCTTTTTTCATCTTGTTTTTCTTGGAAAAGGCCCACAGAGCTTGCTTCAGAAGTTGGGCTCATCTGAACAGGTGATTTTTCTTTTTCAGGTTTCCCCTCAGAAGGACTTCCATAATCTCTGGTGGGAGACTTTAAATCAGCACTCAAAAATGTATCGTAAGTGGTCTCTGAACCTATCAGTGGCGGACTCCGCAGAGGTGAGAGAACCTTTTCAATAGGAGATTCTGAATCTGGCACGGGCTCATCCATAGGGCTTATTCTGCATTTTGCAGTCTCATCTTTGACTTCACTGAATTCAAAGCTAACAGGAGCTTCTGTTGACTTTTCACTGGTTTCAGAGGGAAGCTGACTGGACTTTTCATCAGTGGGAGACTGATAATAAGGTGTGTGGCCAGCACTACCAGCAGCAGACTGTGAGGGAGATGCTACTTCTAATGTTTTATCTTCAGGGCTTGCACAGTGCTCTTCAGCAACTTCTTGGTGTACATCAGGCAATTTAGCAGTGGGGACAGACTCAGAAGGGACCTTGATCTCATTGGGAGTGAGTGAAAAGTTCACACTACGTTCACTCAGTGGTGTTTTGGCAACAGGTGATGGAGGGGACAAACTGTCAGCTGGACTCTTGGCTGAACTATGTTTTCCATCATCTTCTTGATAGGGTTCTTTGATTTCTAATTTGGCAGTGCCTTGGGTTTCACTTTCTCTTTGCCGGTATACATCTTGGAATGCAGATTTGCAGAATTTGTCTTCCTCTAATGAAGAGGGTGGTGAGATGGTGGAAGCTGAGGCATTATAATCCTTACCTTCTGTGGCCTCTGTTTTGGATCCTTCAGATAACCCATTAAAAGCATCTGGAAGTGGAGAAAGTTTAGGTCTGCTGAACTCTTGAGAGTACAGTGATGTCTCATACTTGGTAATGTTCACATACTCCTGAGAGGGTGACTCACTTTCCTCATTGTTGGTTTCATCACTCATGACGTCTCGGGGTGTTGACATTTCATCCATTGGAGTTGGTTCACTGGATATTTCAATGGTGGACTGTGTGTAACCTGAAGTAGCAGTGAATTCCTCAGGTTGATCTTCTCTATTTTCTTCATCAGAAACAGTGGCTTCACTTTCTGAACCACCAGGTAGTGTCTCATCATGGATAGAAGAAGCTGGTTCAATCACTGGAGACTGAGACTCTGAGCGTTTAGTTGGTGTAACTATGAGTAAGCCATACTTATCTTCAGCTTCACCAGATTCTGCAGCTTTGTCTACCACAGCCATCACATAATCTTCTTCAGCTTCTGTTTTTTCAGTTTCCTCTTCATCTCTGATGTCTTCTGCTTTGTCTTCATCATCTTCTTCAGTCTCTTCAGTTTCTGCCTTTTCTATTGCTTCTTCCCTGTCTTCTTCAGCCCGTTCATCGGATGCCTCATAATCTGCCTTTTCAATATACTTTTCATCTTTAATGTTAGCATCTACTTGAGTCAATACTTTTTCTAAGCCACCTGCAATTTTTCTTGATTCTTCCATATATGGTTTTGTGGCATCCAGCTGTCTTTTTTCTACTTCATTTTCATCTCGTTCTTCTGCTTCTTCTGTCTCTGCCTTTTCTTCATAATCTCCTGCTTCAGATGATTCTTCCAAGCCAGTTCCCTCATCTTCAAACTTTTCATTGTCATCAACCTTGTGCTTTTCCACAGGTTCCAATTCTTCGGGCGTCTGTTCACACTCACCCTCAGCCTCTGTGGTAGTTATGCCTTCATCAGATGACTCGGCAGGACCTTCATTATCCAATTTTTCTTTTTGTACTTCAAAGGTGTCTTTTTGTACTGTGCCAGTGAGTTTCAGATCATCCTTTATAAGTGCAACTTGAGATTTTGTTTCTTTTATTGTTTCTACTTCTTCAGCTTTTAATTCCTCAAAATCCTTTGTTAAATCCTCTGGTGAAGACATGAGGGATCTCTCTGCTTCAAGCTCCTTTCCACCGGCTGTAATTTCTGCAGCTGCTACAGTTGTGGCTCCAACTGCTGCAAGGGCAGCTTGTGCTCCACTGACTTTGAGGTCCTTCTTCACAGTTTTAACTTTTCCTTTTTCCTTTGGCTTTCCAGCAGATATTGCTTCTTTTTTAGCAGGTTCATCCTTCTTTTGTGGTTTAGGCTTTGCTGCTGGCTTTTTGGCTTCATTTGAAGGAGTAGCTGTCTTCTTTGTTTCTTTAGGAACCTTTTTGATGTCCTTTTTGGCTTCTTTGTCTTCCTTCTTGATTTCCTTCTTCTCTTCTTTTTTAGCTTCTTTTTTAGCTTCTTTTGTTGAAGCTTCTTTCTTTATTTCCTTCTTAGTTTCCTTCTTCTCTTCCTTTTTCACCTCTTTTTTAACTTCTTTCTTGATCTCTTCTTTTTTTGGTTTTTCCTCTTTTTTGATGGGTGTTTTCTCCTCTCTTTTAGAAACTTCTTTCTTTGGCTTTTCTTTTTCTTCTTTCTTTTCTTCAGGTTTTGCTTTGACTTCCTTTTTAACTGTCTTCTCCTTTGACATTTTTGGTTTTACATCTGTACTTTGCTTTTCAGGAATTTCAGATTTCACTAGTTGTTCTTCCTTGCTTGCTACGTCTTTTTCCACCACTGTTGGTTTGGTCTCTACTTTTGCTGGTTTTTCTTTTTTAACTGGAACTTTTTCTTTGCTTTCTGGCTTCTGAGGCTTTTCTGGTACCAGACTAGGCTTCACAGGCTCTGGTGCTTCTTCTTTAGATTCCTTTCTGACAGGCTTATTTGGTGGTGTCTTTGCAGCAGGCTTGAGACTCTCCTTGCTGTCTGTTCGTTGTTTCAATTTTGCTTGTTTCACAGCTGGACTAGCAATGTTCCCAATTAGGTCTTTTTGTGTAACCATTGGTTGTTTAAGGAAGTCTAAGTGTTTGAGTTTTTCCAGTCCTTCTAGAATATTATACTGGGTGCTGTTTCCAGGAAATAGAACTCGGATTATTTTTTCTGCAGGATTAGCTGGATGCCACACAATCAGGGACGAGACAGAGGTGAAATAGGATAATGGAATGTCTAGTTCTTGCCCATTTGGTAGTAGGAAGTCAGTTTTATCTCTGTTAGTACCACTCCACTGCTGCATAAAATATTGCATCTCTTTGCTATTTTTGACAGGATTAAGCACATACATCTCAAGTTTGCCAACTCCCATTTTCTGAAATAAAATGATAGGGTCAATGGTATTTCCTGTATTTCTGAAAAGAGGTTCTGGTTTCATGGACAATTTATTTAAATACTGGAGAGTAAAACATGCTTCTTCTACACTCCTTTTTACTCTAAAATTAGGATCCAGGTTCTTCAGGTTCTCAGGTACATTAAGGAACACAACTCCTAAATCAGGTGATATCAGATTTTTCATCCAGTCACTGTTGGTAGTAGATCCTTGGGACTGTTCTTCTTCTAGTTCAGCTATCTTTCGCTGAAGCATGCTATTGATTCCTGGCAGATTGTCGTCTCCAATGTGAGTGAGCAGAATGGAATCTACTCTGTCCAAGTGCCGGATAAGTTTCCAAAAACAAGATTTTCTTTCAGATCCTCCATTGATAAGCATATTGAATCCATTCACTGCAAACAATGCAGAATCTCCTCTTCCTCCTGGGAAAATGTAACAGCAGGGTTTGGAGAGCTTCAAGAAACCTCCTGAGGTTGGAGGTTCCAAAATGTCAAAAGGTGATGGCACTTCTACTGATTCTGACAGATACTCTGTGAATTCAGAGAGTCCTTCCATCTCCGGCAATATGGAAGCTGAGTTGAGTTTAATGTTAATAAAGTCTTGAAGGTTGTGTCTGTCAAGATTGGAATTTTTCCAGTCCCCTTCCTCAGGGCAGAAAAGAGTTAGGCTGGCTTTGTTGGCAGGGTGTGTGGTGCTCAATAATTCACCAATCTAGGGTTATAAAATAAAAACACAAGAAGATGCACACAAATTCATTTCTTAATGAAAATTAATGTCAACACAAAATATTTCCTAATCAGACAGATAAAACCTTTGTCCTTTGGTTCTGCACTGGTAAGTCCCCATCCCAGAAGTTAAAGTATCCTGTTACTACAATTAGTTTACTGCCGTATATTTAAAAATACTAAGGAGGACCTTATTTCTGGTCAGTACTGTATCCATCAACAGTATCCAAGGTTACCCCTTCCCTCCTCCGTGCTTTATAGAAGGATGGTACTACCTATTATGCTGAGAAGGTATGAGGACTGTGAGGATAATGCAGCCTGAGCTACCACTGTATCTCTATCATGGGTTCATGAGTCTCCCTGCTGGTCCAGTCCACCCAGAAGAGACAGCCAAATATCTAAAGGACAAAGCACAACCTCTTAACAGGCAAAGAGTAACTGCAACACAGAGGAGGCCAGCATCCTCCCAGGGGCAATTGCCATCCTTTCTCCTTCTCTCACGGGATGTATTCCACCACACCATCATTACTGCAGGTCTTTCTGCAGGCTGGCTCCTGAAAAGTCAGTACTGCTCCCACATTATCAAGACTGGCTGCAGAAGAGTTTTTTCAGAACAGCAACCGTGAGATGGTGGAAGTCAGAATCCTGTGGGGAAGAAGCAAAGCAGTAAGCAGGACTAGAATCCTGAACTTAGAACTCTTCAAAGACTACTTGGAGGAATCCCATGGTTTAGGGTTCTAGAAAATACAGGGATCCAAGAGAGTTGGTCAATATTCAAGCATACTTCCTTCAACTCAAGACCAGTGTATTCCCATAACCAAGAAATCCAAAGGGTTCAGAAGACCTGCATGACAAGTGGGGACCTTCTACTAAATCTTAAATGGAAGAAAGCAATTTATGGGATGTGGAAAAAGGCACAGTCAGCATGGAAGGACTATAGGAACAGTGTCAGAGTATATAGGGCTATAACCAGGAAGGTCAAGGGCCACCTAGAATTGAGTCTGATAAGGGATATCAAGGACAAGAAGGACTTCTGCAAGTACATCAGCAGCAAAAGGAAGATTGAGGAAAATGTGGGGTCACTGATAAATCAGATTGGTATCCTGGTCTTGGAAGACTTAGAGAAGGTAGAATAACTGAATGCCTTCTTTGCCTCAGTCTCTACTGGTGAGGGCAGCCCTCAGACCTTGAAAATAAAGGAGACTGGAGAAAAGAAGAGTTCCCTTGGTTGTCGGGGGTTGCGTTAGAGATCAGCTGTGCAGACTTAAAATTCATAAATCCATGGGTCCTGATGAGATGCACCCACAGGTGCTGAGGGAGCTGACAGATGTTGCTAAGGCATTCTTTGAAAAGTCATGGAGAACAGGAGAGGTGGATGATGACTGATGACTCAAGGAAAGTCAGTGTTACTCCTGTCTTCAAAAAGGGCAAGAAGGACCAAGGAAACTACTGGCCAGTCAGCCTCACCTCCACCCCTGGAAAGGTTATGGAACAGATAATTCCCGAGGTCATCACTAAGCAAATAAAAGAAAAGAAGGTTATCAGGAGTAGTCAGCATGGATTCCCCAAGGGTAAATCATGCTGACCAATCTGACAGCCTTCTATAATAGCATGGTAGAATGGGTCAACAAGGGGAAAGCAATCGGTGTTGTCTGTCTCCAGCAAGGCTTTTGATACTGTCTTCCAAACATCCTCATAAGTAAGCTCAGGAAATGTGGGTTAGATGAACGGACAATGAAGTGGATCATGGATTGGCTGAATGGCAGAGCTCACAGAGTTGTCATCAGCAGAGGAGAAACCAGTCTTATTCAAACTGTTTACCAACAACCTGAATGAAGGGAGAGAATGGACCCTGAGCAAGTTTGCAAGTTTTGCAAGCAAGCAAGCCACTGGAGGGAGTGGCTGATACACCTGAAGGCTGGGCTGCCATTCAGCATGACTTTGAAAGTCTGGAGAACTCGGTTTAGAGAATGAAGTTCAACACAGGCAAGTATAAGGTTCTCCACCTGGGAAGGAATAACCCCAAGTACCAGTAAAAGGCAGGGGGCTGACCTGCTGGGAAGCAGCTCTGCAGAGAATGACCTGGAAATCTTGGTGGATGACAAGTTGACTGTAAGCCAGCAATGTGTCCCCATGGCCAAGAGGGTGAATGGTATCCCTAGGGGATACCATTCCTGAAAAACCAGTACCATTCCTTCCATCAGGAAGAGTGAAGCCACCAGGCTGAGGGAGATGATCTCTACTCAGCCTTAGTGAGACTGCATCTGGAGTGCTATGTTCAATTCTGGTCTCCACAGTTCATGAAAGACAAAGAGCTACAGAGGGTCCAGCAGAGGCCACAAAGATGATGAGGGGACTGGAGCATCTCTCTTATGAGGAGAGACTGCAGGAGCTGGGTCTGTTTAGTCCAGATAAATCTGAGAGGAGATCTTGTCAATACATATAAATATCTCAAAGGCAAGTGTCAAGAGGACGGTGACAGACTCTTTTCGGTGGTGGCCAGTGACAGGAAGAGTACTAATGGCCTTAAACTAAAACACAACAAGTTTCACCTCAACATGAGAAAGAACTGCTTTATGTTGAGGGTGGCAGAGCACTGAAGGAGGCTGTCCAGGGAGGCTGCGAAGTCTCCCTCTCTGGAGACATTCAAAATCTACTTGGATGTGTTCCCGTGTCACTTGGATGTGTTCCTGTGTCACCTGCTCTGGATGACTCTGGCGTGGCACGGGTTTGGACTAGATAATCTTCAGACATCCCTTCTAACCCTAATGATTCTGTGAATCTGTGATTAAGAAAAGAGTTAATGCTTCAGAAATGGAAAAAGCTGTAAGTTTTTGGGCCCCTCTCTCAAAGGAAGACACTGAGGTGCTTGAACATGTCGAGAGAAAGGCAACAGAGCTGGTGAAGGGGCTGGAACATAAGTTTGATGAGGAATGGATGAGGGAGCTGAGGTTGTTTAGCCTGGAGAAAAGGAGGTTCGAGGGGATCTTACCACTCTCTGAAACTGCCTAAAAGGAGCCTGTAGCCAGGTGGGGGCTTGTCTCTTCTCCCAAGTAACAAATGACAGGATGACAGGAAATGGTCTCAAATTGCACCAGAGGAAATTTAGATTGGATATGAGGGAAAATTCCTTCCCCAAAAGGGTTGTCAAACACTGAACCAGGCTGCCCACGGAAGTGGTTGAGTCACCATCCCTGCAGGTATTTTAGATGTGTAGATATGGCAGTGCTTGGGGGCATAGTTTAGTGTTGAATTTGGCAGTGTTGGGTAAGAGTTGGACTTGATGATCTATGAGATCTTTTCCAACCCAAACAATTCTGTGAATTTGTCTTTTCCAACCTTAACAGTTCTATGAATCTATGTTTCTAAGTTTTGTATTTCTGAGATTACAAGGTCAAGAGCCAAAGAAAGATTAAAAAAAATCAGGGTTAAGAATGCCCTTGTCACTAGTTTTATTTAAAACACATGGACCACAAAATGTCAAATCTAGAGTTAATTCCATTAATTTTGACAGCGTTAGTTAACATGCTAGTATGAAAACCAACTGCTGCAATAAAGGCACAGAAAATACGAATTTCCATGCCACAGTATGAAGAGCTGTTTTCTTTTCCAGTCTGAACTAAAAAAACTATTTGATGGTCCCAGATAAGTAGACAAACATGAAAAAGTATGACATATTTTACCTTAGCTCAATTGCACAGATACTTTCGTTTGACTTTTTTTAACTGACAATTCAGTTAAATATAGCTCATTTCTGTTCTACTTGCCCTTAACAAAGAGACCACCAAACTTCTCTAACGAAGTAATTTAGATATAAAATGTCAGCAGAAAATATGCCAGCACATCATCATGCAAAATATCATAACCTTCTTTGCAGAGACTCAGTTGTCAGTTCAAGCTTTAAGAATAGATTTCATAAGGATGATATAGATAACACTACAGCTGAATAACTGGGAATTCTTGGACCACAAGCTGTATCAACAGAGGAAATGAATATACAAAACATTAATGATGTTTGATTGTGTTAGATCTCTTTGGGCCTCTCTGTGTGTAGGTCTCAATTTTTCTTTGTGTTATGTAACTTATTTTTAGCATTTACCAAAAATAGAAGTCAACAAAGATGCAGTGGTTGTTATTAAAAAAAAGTCCAACCAAGAGATAAACAAAGCCCAAAATAAGTGTTTTCTACCTTCCTGTATCATCGTTACTGAGTATTCAAACCATTTGACAGGAGTATAAATAAATCTCACCCATATGTCAGACATGGCCCTGTCTGAAAGACATCAAATGAAAAAACAAAGCAGGAATAATAAATGGAGAAAAGGCCGAAAAGGCTGAAAGATAAGGACAATAGGGGAACCACTGCTGTTGTTTACTGCAGAATTAAGAGAAGAGGGGCAGCACAGATGACAGCTTTGAAATGGATTTAGAATCTCAAGAGTACTCCTTATGATATATCTCTGATCAGGGTTGAAAACATATTATTAGGGAGGGTCAAATGCAATAAAAGATCACTTCCTCTAAATAAATAAATCCAAATCTGTTGCATACATAGGGAAATAAAACTTGAGTATAGACTGTTTCTCATAAAGGGCCAATTTTCTGTCTAGATAAAAAAATCATATGATAACATACTGGCCTAATGAATATACTGTGTCAAGATTTGGGGTGAGTCCCCTCCAGTTTATATTATACCGTATTTGGATTTCTGCTTCATATTTCTAAATTCCGACTTTTTTGCACCTGAAAGTTGGCATGCATAATGCAGACAGTGCTAAGCCACTGGAAGTTCAGGCTAATGAAAAATTGAAGAAAGTTTATTCCAGGCACAGATCATAATTGTTAGGAACAGCAGGTTCAGTTGTGCCTCAGAAAAAGCATCAATAGATTTGAATTTCAAATGGCACTAGGGATAGACAGTAACACAGAGATGTAGCCACTCCTTTTCTTCTCCAGATTCAAAACCATTCTGTGAGCAAAGAAATATACCTGTAAACCTGAATGTCTTTTCAAACACTGAGAGACATCTGTTGGGGAATCCTTAAGTTTTAAAGGTGTCACAGCTAGTGAAGACAAACAGTAAGTTGGCTGCTCAGAGAAACAGTATTACTTCCTAACTTGAACCACAAAGGTACAAAGAAGGTTTTCCTGTTCTAGTGGTTGTTGCAGAAGCAGGGGAATGGGACGTTTTAAACCTTTCCGCATGAGAGAAATTGAAAACCCTACTTTTAGGCATTGTCTGAAGAGAGTTCTGCATGCTTGAGATGGATTTCTGAATTAGACTTTACACAAGTATATCCCAAAATGTATTTATTTATTTGGAAGCACATTCCTTGACCTTAGTTCAGGCTTGGTCCAGTGAAACAAAAATGAGCAGAGGCCAGAAACACTTACTCCACCTTACATGGTTATAGAATCATAGAATTGTTTAGGTTGCAAAAGACCCTTAAGATCATTGAGTCCAACTGTAAATCTGGCATTGCAAAGTCCACTAGGATCAGTACAGCACAGTAATTCTTTCATCTCATCTCCACATAGAAAACCACTAACCACTTTTTCTAGACCTTTTTTTCTAATTATTTTTTTCAACTTTTAAAAAATGTTGCACATTTGAACTGCAGTATGGCAGACATGATCTTTCTTTGGTTTTGTGAAAGCTTGCAGACACTCTAAGACCCCGAGGCTTCACAAACAATAGGCTGGAAGCCAACACTTGCTGAGAGCCATGCCAGCTGGCTGGTGAGCACACTGCCAGCCACAGAGATGAGCCAAATGAGCCTTACTCATTGCCCATGGGAGTGTGTCCTGCACACCCACTACTGCAGCAATCCCACAGCATCTGCAACTCATGGCCAATCCCCATCCTTCTGCTTTCCAAGCAACAATTGTGTTTCCTAATGGTAATGGTAGCATTTGGCCTTAGTTTTGCATGTAGTCATAAAGTAATTATGTGTCACTAATTAGACAGAGACATAAGGAACTTGGGTTTGTAATTTCATAGAAAAGTAACTCTAAGAAGTGCCAGTGAATTTTAGGTATCAAGCATGTCTCAGAGAGCAGGAATCCAGCTCCTTCCCCAACCATTTGCTGAACAAAGAGGTTTTGAGAATAGATCACATGGATACAGTAAGGTCACACTAGAGCTCACACAAACTATGCCATTTCTTTGGCATTCATTTGAAAGTGCTGAACTTTCAAATCTCAGTCTACTGACATGATCTTAATTAATACTGGAAACTAAATTCCTATGGATGCAGCCATACAGTTTATTTAAATATATATTTTACATGGCAGCCAAATTAAATATGACAGCTTGTTTACTATGGATTCCAGCCCTATGGGAGCTTTCAGACACAGTACATTAAGGAAGAGAGCAAAGTAACAAGTCATGAAACACATGGCATTAAATACTGGTGTACTTCACGCTTATCTTTTTGGTATGTGAAAATCACAAGTTTTACAGATTCACCGGCCATATTTTAAACACTATTATAAAAAAGTTAAGCAGGTAGATGGTGCAAAAAAATACAGGCATTCTAACAGCCACGCTCTGTCTTATTAATGGCACTTACTAATTACCCACAGGCAAGAACCTGGTGTCAAGTTCAATTTGACTGCTTTGTATGTGCATCTTAGATTAACAACCTGTGTATTTTAAACACAGCACTACCTCCTTCCATTGTTTTCTCTTTCTGAAAGTTGTAATTTAATTTCCCAAATTAATATTGAATTATTTTGTTAGGCAATTTACATGAAATCTAAAGTAAAATAAATACATGTTTTGCAAGAAAGCCTATAATGAAGAGGAAAGAGCAGCAGTATTAGGCTGCCTTTGCTAACTTTAACAAGACAGAGAGCCATTTTTAGTCTTCTAGAAATCTCTACCAGCACATAACAATGCATGGAAGACACTTTTCTAAACATACCTCTTGATCTGTGAAGATCTCAATGAAGTTCTGGAAGGAGAAGGACCCTGACTGAAGAATGAGTTCTCCTGTATTTTCAAAGCACTGGCCAGTTAGAACAAGGAGCTTGTGCCTTGCAGCATCTGTGATCATTAAGCGCACCTAGAGCGAAGAGAAATATATCAATAACAGGAGTAACCACATGTTTCAATATTACACTGGAAACACACAGTTTATCTCTCCTAATTTAAAACCAGTTTCTGGAACAGGACTCTCAAAACATTATGGAGTTATGGTGCTGTTTACAAAAGGCAATGAGAAAGGGGAAAATGTGAAAAAAGGAGAGGCAAGATGCAATTATAAAGAAGGTCTGAAGAATAAACCAAATTAATGATACACAAAAACAGAAAGGAGGAACAGAATACGACTGGAATGAAGAAATAATTTTTTTAACAACAAATTTTTTCATAATATAGCTCTTGGTATACTTTTAAAGGATTGTATCAGGGAAACCTTGGCAAACTATTTAAGAGCAGATGTATGTTACTGTACTTGACCCTCACTACAGCTACTAATTATTCTTGTTTACCACTCTCAAGGGGGAGATTTATGTGCATGCTAAGAGAAAGCCATATGTACAAATTTAGGAACAAAACGAAACAAAATCTGTGTAAGATTCTATACTGTTGAGTAAATGCTTTGCAAATACTTCAAAAGTCTTACCAAACACTGAAAAATCAATTCAGCCTATGGTAAGCTATGAATTTCAAGCCTCTAATTCCTCTATTAAGGAAGAATTAAATCAAACCAGAATAGTGATTCCAGAACAAGGCTATCCACATACAAAACTAAATGAGCAAATGAGCACAGTCCATCTGGGTCAACTCCACATGATATTGCATCCAAGCTTCATCTCCATGGAGATGACACAATCAACTCAGCTCTCCTAGCAAGATATTCTTTCCAAGGTTTATATTGATTGTTAAGCAATCAGTTGTTCTAAAGAACTCTTGCAAATGCTGGGAGACTGAGACAGTAACGGTTAACGTTAATCTGTGCTGAACAACTCCTGTTTTCAGTACAACTACAAAACAGACACTGGAGAGTATGTATCTGAAAGAAGGTTCCAACTCTACCATGTCTTCACTGTTGTTTTATTAAATAAGTGACTCTGATGCTGAGCAGCAGAAAGTTCCTTTAATTAAATGTAGGACTAATGCTGGACTGCCACTAATTGCAATAAATAATTATAAATTCAGAAATATTATGTATGGATTGAGTGTATCTATTTCAGACAAAAATATAAATAAGTGCAAACATTTGTCTAGTGAGCATTGCTCAAATCTTCTCTGTTTTAATATCGCTGTTGATATTCAAATCTTACCAGAACTGGCTCCCTCTTGTAAGTTTTCTTTTGTTGCTGTCAGCAGTGCTCGTCAGTCTGACAACTTTTGTATAAACTCACCAGGTTTTCCAACAGTAAAACTATTTCCTGACTTGTGAATCACTGATACACGACTGTCATATAATTCCCCTTCAACCTATCTTATTAATTGACAATAAAGTACGTTCTGCAGAGTTAGCAAACTATGCCAAGAAAATAAGTAAATAAATATTTGCACATTACAGAGCATAGTGTGTACACATGGAAGACCTTAAAAGACACATAAATAACAACAATCTCTCTCCCTCTGGGCCTATTCCTTCTGGGAGGTATTTGGCATTTGACAGAACATGACAGGAGCTTCGGGCACAACCATGCTAGGACTACCACAGAGTAAGGCTATTAACAGCCAGATTAGCAGGTATATCATATTCCTTTCTGGGTCTTTTTTGTTTTGGTTTTCTTTTTTTGCTGTTGTTTTACTTTAGTTTGTTTTTTGTTTCTTTGTGTATTTCGTTTTTTCCTTAAGTGAATAGATTCCAGTTCCTCTTCTGGTGAAGTTAGAGCTCCGTGGTATATCTGTCTCCCCCAGATGCACTCTGGAAATCTCTGATGTAAGAAACTAAGTTTTCTATTTGCCATAGTGAACAGAGAATGTCTACTCCAACCTCTGATTTAATTCTGCTGCCTGTTTCTGATCATCTCTTTCTGAATTGTGTCTATTCAGAGCCTTGCTTAGTCAGCCAAGTTAAATCTCATCTTGCAACGTCTGACTGTGACCAGTTTCGCAGGATGAAAGCAAAGTAAAGATTGCCTCCCACAGTCTTGTGAGATGAAATTTACAGTAACATTGCCAAACATCTTCCAGAGCCAAAGGAGTAAGCCCAGGGTTCAGAAATCATTAATAGGTGTCAGATCATGTTCTTCCATGTAGTCATCCATGAAAGGAATGACAAGCAACAGTAACGGAAATAGCATTTCCCTGCTTTTGGCAGTTTTTCGGCTCTTCTACCCCTCCATACATGCACACACTTGATAGCTTTTTGCTCTGAATGAAAGCATAGAGAGACTGCTATCCTGGTGATGCCCTTGACCTTACCAAGCACCTCTAATGGCTTGTAAGAGATTTACACGCATTTTAGTAAATAAGTTGCAATTAACTAAGGTGACTTATAAACTTCTACAGCTTCAGAAATTTCACTTGTTTTGGAGTCCTTCCTTCTGTTTATGTTCAACATCATTTAACAGTTGACAGCAAAACAGATTTTTCACCAGTTACGACCAGCAGAATCACTTCATCTCCCAACAGAAATGAGACTGTGGCAGTGCTTCCCAGCACAGACCAACAATAAAATTATCCCTATTATTTCAACCTTCAGTCTCACTAGCTAAATATATCAATTTTGTCTTTGAGCTACACAATCAGTTCTTTGACTCTACTGAGTTCATAAGGAATTGGCAGTCCTCTTGTGGGCACTCTCCAGGGTTGACTAATCATGTCACATGCTTTTTGAAGGACAGATACATCAACCCAGAGTCACCACCACATAGTTGGTAATTCCTCTCAAAGACCCAAAATTTGTCCCTGGGCACCTTCAGGCACTTTCTTCATATGTAAAATCGGCATCCAGAGCTACCAAACAATGGCAAAGCAGAAGAAAAGCAGGGGCAGCTTCACCACAGCTGCCTCCATGCCATCAAGAAGAGAATTTGATGCATTATGAGAAAAGGAATGCTGGGATCAGGGGCGTGTTTCTGTCCTATGCCTCTGACAATTTGTCATGAGTCTGGGAAACCAGGGAAAAGATCAAGGGATGGGTGACATTTTTCATTATATTTATTCCAAATCTAGCCTTTCACTCACTCTGCTCTCAGAGTCTGCAAAGACTTTGAAAAATAGTATTTGAGTTTGTCAGTCTCTAAGCGGGCAAGCAGTGAGTGGTGCTCCATAATCACCTCAACTCTCTCTGCTTCAATGCTCTCATTATGTCCATTTAATGAAGCTTTTATGATATGTCCAACAGAGTATTTTGACTTACCTCAGTGCTAACTGCTTCATCTGAGGGATTGATGAGGACTACAGTTTCTAAGACATCACTTCTGTGGTGAAGAATCTTCTGACCTGTAAGTGCAGAGAGGAAAAAAGAAAAATTAAATTCAACCATCACTGTATAAACCAGGACTTTCCGTAAGTTTGCTGAATGTCTCATTGTGGGACAGCCCTCTGGCTGACCTGACTGGAGGAGTACCCATAACTCACCTTAGTCTCACAGAGCCAGTGCAGGTAAGGGAGTAGCCATCATCAGCTGACCATCTGGCCCTGACAAACCAAGTGAAAACCAGAACCCACACTACCAAAATGCTCCCTTCAGCCTTCAACTGCTATTAACATTGGGACACAGCAAGAAGTTCCCTATGGGGATGGTTAGACACGTGCTGTGCTGCCCTGCTTCATCTTCCTCCTGCTTACAAAAGCTGTAGCAAGCAATGTCACGCAACAAGAGTGACAAGAGTACAAATAACATCTAGATCCTGAATTAGTAAAGTCTGGGCAAGTTTGGAGCAGCCTCGCAGCTTTCATACTTAGTCTGCCTCTGTATTTAATAGTGATATTCATCTGACTGGGAGTGGATGCCAGAAAAACAAAACAGGACTGTTGATTTTTTTTTCCCCTTATGTTAATTGGCAAGTTCTTATCAGGGTCTCTTTCTGTGAGAACTGTAGTGAGATTAATTAGCATTGGATTGTCATGCAGAAATCCAGACTGGTAATTAGTCTAAAAAACCAGAAGAGTTGTCCCTTCTGAGCAAACTGCTTGGCGCATTATTAATCAACCAAAATAATTAATTAGGCTTAAAAGGGAGTACGGGACACAGACCTATTTGCCAACTTAGAAAAACTCCCCTGCAAAGAGATGTAAATTAACAAGGCTGAGGATGGTCAGGCTGCAAGGAGCCCCACATGCCTGAGAGCATCGTGTGAGAGGAAGGGCAGCAAGCCATTCCCACAGTGTCCCTGACTGGGGCAGGCTCGGTGCTGCCCTACCTGCCCCAGTAATGCCCTCTTCCCTACTGACCTGCCTGCACCACTCCTGCCTTCCTTCTCCTCCTTGCCCCCTGAGATCCCACTGTGCTGCATCTGTTGCTGTTGCTCTGGGGAATCTTTCCATTTATAAGCATGTGAGCTTACAGTCAAATGACAGAAACTGATGGAGAAGAAAATAAAAATAGTGTTCTCAAGTAAAATGTGAGATAGGGTTGTAATCTATTCTCTTGTGCATGACAGTGCCTAGAAACTTAGGGATAACAACTATTGTGTTTGAAGAAGCCTAGTTTTCTTAACATATATTCTTTCTGCTATACTTCCTTGAAAGAAGGAGACAGATTATATATTACAGATTATATATATACAGATTAAAAGGGGAAGAGGGCAGGTCTCTCTCCCTCTGCAACATCCAGTTCTGGTATTACTCTTTGCAATTCAATTTATTTTTATAGTTTTGCTTCCTTGCCTATCAGAAATGCACATATAAAGCTACAGTCAATAAAACATCCAGATGGCTCTGTCACTGCAGACTCCTTCAGAAAATTTTAGCTCTTTGTCAGTTCCCTTAAATTAAGAGATTAGGCGGAGTTTATTGTATCTAATCATTAAGGAAATGAAAGAAATCATCACCTTTTCATGAACACTGAAATTTCTTGCTTAATAGTTGGTCACACTGAGCAAATACTTTGCTTCAGGCCAGACTAAGCCTCATATATCATTAGACATGAACACATTAAACACAGGTAGAAAAGAAATGCACTTAGCCACATGCAAAGTTAGACAAAGATGCACAGCTTTCACTGGGCTCAAAGTACATATTTTGGACTTGACTGAAGCTGCTCCAAGTCGTGTGTCTGTGTAATTGAGAAGGATTTGACCTAAGGAGTCGCAACTCCTGCTGATCAACACCAATGGTGGTTACTTACATCCTACCAGACACCCTGCTCTTGTGGCTGTGTGGGTTCATGGGCCCTGAGACTGATCTCCAGAGGCAGGCGTGTTGTCTGCACCATGTACATAGTGCCCACTCAGAGATGCATGTGTGACTGTCTCCCTCTTCAACTCCTTGGCATAAACATGTTACTGATAATCATACAGGGTGGGGACCCAGCACCGGCCAGGGTGTGAGTCATTACGAGGGCTCCCATCCCATGGAACACCTGGGAAGTTTGCAGCTACTTGCTGATGTCAGTAACATGGTCCCATGTCACCGCTTGAGAAATAAAAAAGACTTTGAAAAACTATTTGCAATTTTGTAAGACTAACACAGGCTTGCTGCCCAGGTTGATATCCTGAGATGCTCAGGTGGAATGAAGAAAAGTCTCCCATGGGAACAGTTTTATCAGACAGAAATTAACTATCACTTGGTAACTAAGTGTGGGAGCAGAAAGCAGCAACAGAACTTCATAAACTGGCAAGAGATTGTGCTTTACCAAATTACAGATGGAGTAGGAGAATCTGAGACTCGTGTAGATCTGGGGTTGCTTTAACTCTACTGGACGTTTGCAGCCCCTGCACATGTGACAGAATCATTTCTGTGATTTGACAGAGGAAGAAAGGAAGAAACTTCCATGTTGCACGGAAGTGGCTGGGTGGATAGATTTTATTTGCTTATACTTTCTAGGAAGCAAGTCACTTCTAAAGACTTTCATATATAAATATTATTTGTGTTTTGAAGAAATCTAAATATCTGCTCATCTTTTGATTTTATTAATTAAAGCTTCAAACCGAAAACTGGTATGAATGAAGAGTCTTGGCAGCTGTTTGATTCAGAACAAGAACAGAGAGAAGTAAACAGCATGTGAAAATTTCTTAAAGGGTGACTTCCGTACTCATCAACCCAGTTTCTATGGCCATACGATCCTAATGCTCCCTTACTCATCCAAATATCAATTACATTTATTGTGTGATTATTGAGATGGGGCTGGTGTCAGTCACATTTCCTAGAAAAATGACTGAACAGATTTCTTAACTTACACAGTCAATTTTTTCAGGCCAATCAAGCAGCATCAACATGAAGGCCACTTTTAATAGTGACTATGTTAAATTTGTGCAAACACAACATGCAAATGAATGGCAAGGGAAAGAAATCAAGTCCTCATTTAAATTTTGTTTAACCAAGCATGACTACTGACACACTTTTCCTGGGCATGCCTGTGCAACCCAGCCCATGAGTGCGCATGCTGTAACAGGCTACTCAATAGAGGGGTTCCCACCAGCTTCTCCTGCCACTCTGGTAGATGTCAACATTCACTTGTTCCGTATCAATGCAATTCCTACACAAAGTAAACACAGTGGAAGCAAATCCTTCCTGTGGTGATTCTTGGCAGAAAGGGTGAAAGGAGTATTCTCCCTGAAAGTATTGCTTCTCCCTGAAGATGGTAACTGTTTGACACCTGATCTGGCATTCAAACACATTTCTCTGGCAACTTTAAACATCTCTCATTTTTCATTGTAAAGAACTTCAAAGTATCATTTCACCACCAGAAGACATGACTGTTGTGTTACATCAGCCACCGTGCTGGGTGGTATTAACAGATGGCACAGCTTGCAAGGCTGGCTAATGAAACTTCCCACAAGCTATGAATATGCAATGACCTCTCTGCAGCTAGAAATGTTCAGTACTCTGCATTTGTAAGTAGTTCCAATGCCCAGGTCCCCCCAGCTGCTCCTCCTCTTGTGGAGGAATTTCCAGACATTGAGGGGAGAAATCCTTCAAAATGAACCATAAAATGTCCATCCCTAGAGTTCTAAGGGATGCTGAGACTCTTGAAAGACAGTATTGGAGCTTGTCAGTCACCATGCTGGGAAGCAATAACTGATGTTCAAGAATCATCTCAACTACAATCTGTTTCAGATTTACCATGTCTGATGAAGGTTAATGGAAGGTTATCATACCTCTTGCAATGATACATTTAAAGCAATAAATTAATTTAGAAAAAAAAAAGAAGCTTTTTGCATAGCCAACAGTAACCTAATAACTCATACATTTTAAGTAATTTCAAACTGCTCTCAGTTTCATCTGCTATTTCTAGTGTGGACTTTTTGTCCTCCAAAACCAGATGTGTTAACTTTGTGTTCTTTGTAGTTGTTCTATATTATCAACAGAGTACTCAGAGTCTGGAAGACTGGTCATCTGATGGTTGCTATGTCTTGTACTAACTGAATAAATCTATTTTTCCTTGTTTTCAGTACAAAGATCAATGGGTATAAATTGTCAAATAATACTGTAATCGTGGCCAGCCCAAAATATCCCCATTGTCTGCCTGGAGGCACTACACCACAACAATTCCAGGCCATAGAGAAAGGATCCCCTTTTACAGCAGATTATTAAAAGAAATCTTGCATAAATGATATGAAGCACTCCATCCTCTTCACCATCTTTGTTGAGACAGGGATACCAAAGCATGCTAAGCTTCCTGCTGAACTAAACTGCAAGTTGGAGAAATAGGTAAGCGTCCACCACTGAGCAAGGCAGTGATTTTACAGAGTTACTGAAGCGAACGCAAATGCTGATATCTGGAGTTCTCTATCTGCAAGTAAGAAGAAAATGTTTTGCAGACCTGATGGAAAAATGGCTGCCTAATATCCAGGCACTGGCCTACAAGAGCAAGTCTTCAGAAAGCTCCTCCTAGGAAAGGTCTGAAAGCCCTGCAGGTGATGCCAGGGACTGCGGAGGGTAATCATTCAGTCTTGTAACTAGCTGACACAATGGGGAGTGCATAGCACAGGCAAAACTTCATTTATGCCAGAGAAGATAGATTCACTGCCTCCAGGGCTCAATTTAGCCCAATGGCTTCTTAAATTTAGGCCATCTGCAAGGAAGGTATAGTAATTTTTTCCCAGCAATAACTCCTATATATGTACAAATACCAGAATATTTTACACATTTCTAGATGAAATCCTGCTAGGATGCTGAGCTGGTGTGACAGCTGCAAACAAATCTAATAATGAGCTAACATTGCTGAGCCCTCTGATGGAGATAAAGATTTGGAAGAACAACACTAACTACAAAGGATGACTGTTTTCCTTGCCATCATTTAAACCTGCTTGCTCTGGACATGATGGTTAGTTCAGATTCATATCTAATGTTACATGTTTTTTATAGAGAATTATGTGTTCTCTCTGCAAAGTTAGGTTAATCTTTCTTGCATCTGATCAGCTGGAATGCAGAGCTGCGTTGTGACTCTCCAGAAAGCATAAATTTGGTTTGTCTCCCTCTCCCTGCATAAATGGAATTGATATTTGAGTTTCATTTGGTTCAGCTGCAGCCTGGTGACAGTTAAACATTTTTCCTACCCACACCTGACTTGCAACAATTTATTAACTGTAAGTTCTGAGAGGCGATGTCCTGCAGTATATTGTATTTTTTCATTTTTAAGCTCACATTTATTTAATGAAATAATGCCAGTTGCACACAATTTCATTTTTGTTCTTGGCTAAGTCCTTATCCGTCAGATCTCATTTAGCTTTACACCTAAAGATAATAACACAGCCCTGAAAGTGGGAGGCTAGACAGAAGATGATTATGCAGTCTGAACAGTGACTGCAAGATCCAGCCTTCAGTTACTGTACACAAAATCAGTTCACCAGTCCTCCTTGCTCAGGACTCTTAGACAGCAGTAAGAGAATGCATGTTGATCTGTTTGCACTAATCTTCATAGCTGGATTTGTATTTTCTGCCTCAAACTTTTATCTCTAATACTTGCAGACTTATGAACTGAACTGTGCTAGGAGCTGCTGCAAGAACTACAAGTGGTTGCAGGGACCTCACTGCTCTGAGACCATTCTCCCTGAAATACCTTGAAGTTATTCAAGATATTACATCACCTTTTTCACACCCTGTTGGTCAACAGACTAATTGTATCAGCTTTTCACACTAAATACTGATTTCTTGCATGTTTGCCAACTTCGTGTGACATCTAATTTGCTTTTATCATTAAGCCATTTATCAAGTAGAAGCAAACTGCTGGCCTTTCACTCCCGTCTGTTACTGTTGGGCAAATTAGTACTCTCAACTTTCATTTCTCATCTTCAGAAAACAGTATTTCTCACATAATTCTTGATACTTTACAATTTCAGGACTCTATGAAGGACTGCTAAAGCATTAAAAATCAAAGACTACCTTGAAAAGAAAAGTTGAAGCAAATCACTCTAAAGTACAATAACAAGAAAAGTTCACATATTATAATTTTAATGTCTACTAAAATAGGTTTATCTCCCAAAAAAGGGAATATGCTACAAAAACTGAACCAAATAGCCTAGGTATTTCATTATTGATTTCACCGAGTCTCTGGACAGGGGTGAAATTTAAAACCAATACTTCTGAAGACCTCAATAAAATCAGAGTTAAAAAAATACACTTGTTGTTTATATACTTAAGTTGCAACAGCTGTGAAATCCAATGTTCCGATTAAATAGGTTCACCCTTGACTTTGCTTAAGAAAAAATATACCCAATAGTCAGTCAATAGCATCAAACTGTTCAATGAGTTCAGCTACAAGTTATTGCTGTGGACCACTAAAACTCACGACCAATGGGAAAAGAGACCAGTCTCTTTGTGAAGTGAGTGACAGTCTTTGATTGTTGGAGTACTTCTTGGATTAGGAAATCAAACATTCCTGATCCATCCTATGACAACCAATTATTCCCAATACATAAGATTTCATCTTTCTGGGGAAACTACACAATATCCTAACCAGCTGTAGAGACAACAGATTCCTGGCAACAGTCTTTGCTTTCTCAAATGATGCCATGGCCTTGCATGGTCGTCTCTGAACTCTGCCATTTCTATTCTTCCATTGACCTGTGTAATTTACAATTTACACGACATGTAAAGCTTAAATCCCAGAAGCCTTGTACGCAACTGTTTAGCAGAACTGTGATTTCAGCAAGAGGAAGGCAAGCACAGGATAGAAATCTGAACTGGAACAGCTGGAATTATACTTTCCAGCAGGAGAGTGCAGCTTTATGATCCTACTCCAAGAAATGATCTTCTGTTATTATAGGAAGGAGAAAAAAAGGAGTGTTTAGAGAACAGAACAATTTAATATCAGGGCAGAAAGAGAGAGACGAGTGATGGGTGTTTATTAGAGGGCTATGCAATGTTCCTAGTCATGAGAACTGCCTTAACCAACATCATGGCTGTAGTCAGTGTAACTTTGAGAAGACAACACCTCTTTCCAACCCAGGTATCTGACATGGGCTTTCACCAACAATTCATTTACCTGAAGCCACCATCTCCCTCATGAATCACTCCTCCAACCTTGAAACAAGCAGTTTCAGAGATGCTAGAGGACTGCTGCATTCGTCAATTGGTTTGCCCTTTGATAATTTTTATATGAATTATACAGTATTTTACATTATTTTCAAGGCAATACATAGCACTTATTAACACTCTAAATAATTAAAATTTAAGATTTTCCTCCAAAGTGGCTTCCTGAAACGTGTATCTTAATCTTGTTGTATTTTCACATATTGGTTTTGTAGATTAAAACTCTATAGACACTGCAATCTCTAAACAACTACTTTCACAGTTTATTTTATCTTTAGAACAGATCTAATAAGTGTGACAGAACGTTAATCTCATAAAATACATATAGGGAACTATTTCCAAGGTCATATGGAAACAGAAACTTTAGAAGTCAACTAGAGTGCTGTAGCTAGACAATCCTTTTAGTTCTGCAAGTACATCACTATGCTTTGTTTTAGAAAATACTGAATACTTAAAAAGCTAAGCTATACATAATGGATTTTTTTTTTAATAGAACCCCTAAGGTTCCCATTGGCTACTTTCCATTGCTCAAATTCTTCTCTAAACTACTTCCCTTAGTGTTATCGATATTATTTAACCCTAACAGTGTTATCACTGCAGACCTTGAAATTCTAGTTTCAAACAGCAACAGAAAACAGAAACCAACACGCAGTGGATTTCACAAAAAATTTGTCTGGGACTATCTAGGCAAAAGCCAAGCAATTTCATCTTTTCCTCTTGCAGATTCTGCATGTCAAAACTGAGGCAGGCAGGTAGGTAAATGTGAGATTCTCTCCAAGCATCTGTCTTGAGTTACACATCTCAATATTACAGAAGCAATAATCTTAAGAAACTCTTAAGAGCAAGAAAATAAATTAATGGCATGTATACCACAGTCAGCCCCATATTTTTTGGCTTTTTCATTGTTTCTCATTAATCTCTCTCCTATACTTAAATCTTAATGACATAGAAAATATCCGCGATTGCTTTAGGATGCACTGCAGAACTGATTTGTAGACCTGGAGACTTATTTTTCAGCAGCATAGCACAGTGCCCCAGTACTGCACAGAAACTGGCAGCCAACACACACCGCAGCAGGAGACTGCAGTAATGCAGAGCTGACTCATGAGTAATGAAGGTCAATAAAAGTCCTCAACTGAAACTGCATTTGGGAGTGTTGCTAACCAGGGAGAGAAGGAGAGCTGCACATCAGACCTCTTCCACAACCTTCTGTGTTTACAAAGAAGGAAAATTTCTTCTTTTACCTCTGGAAAACATCTCTGACCCAGGAATTAAAATAATCCTGAGCAGAGCAGACCACTTCCCAGTATAATTTATTTAATATAGTTCCTGTAATGTGGTATTTTAACTTTGGTCAGTTATTCAGAAAAGGAATCTCTCACATCCCAACTGTCAAATAGCCAAATAAAATCTTATTTGGAAAAAATGCCACTTCTTTCTCAATATCCCTATCTCATATTTCACTGTTTATTGAATTCATCATATTTCACAATTCACAGGACTGGTTAGCAGCTTAAGTTTTCTTTTGTTATACCAAGTGACCGGTATATTCACATTACAGACAAAACTGTTTACTGGGCTGTTAAAAGATGCTAAGCAGATTTGTGCACTAAACGAGCTTGGCATTTTTTCCAAGGGCTGCATTTTATGGGAAATAACCAAACTCAACCAAACTATCCGATTTATTTTAATTACTTCTTAAAACAAAGTATGATTGTGCCAATCTCCATTAATTAGCTTAGCATCTACCTCAAATCCAAGAGTACACCATAGGAATATTGCCACTGAGGTCAATGAGGAATGGAGTTCTTTGATTATAAAGATCTGATGTTGAAAACAAGATAGGAAATATCAGCAATTATGATTCTCCTTAGTGGCATTTAATGAAGTAGCCAAGACACTTCCTGTATTTTAGAAGAGTACCCAACAACCTCAGTTAAATTTATTTTATTTCCTTTCAAATGTTGCCACTGCTAAAACCTCTTTTTTATATCCTTTCACTTTACCTCCCTGTGCTGCAGTGCTTGGCTGTGCTGTTCTGCCCACACCATCCTGACTGCCAGGGAAGGGAAGTTTTTTCCTTTTCTCTGCAGCACACTCTGCAGATGCTTCCTTGCACTTCACCGCAACTCCCACTTTCAAAAGGAAAATGGAGCACAGCAGCATCAGGGAAAAGATGATGTAAATTTAAAATGTGTAGCAAAGGGATAAATACTGAAATGAGTATTTCAGACAAAAAAAATTTCAGAAGTTTGCCGTTCCTCTTCACAGACATCTCTACCTAAATACATTTTTAGTCTTTTATTTCTCCTTAGGGAGGAAGTATCTGAATTTTGATTGCTTCAGAAGGTTTCTGTTAATGTTTCTAAATTGCTGCAGCCTTCTTACTAATGGGTTTTCATCACTATGGCAGCTGAAGCCAAACCCAAAGCTCCAATTAAAATCCTCTAGAGAATATTTCTGGTCTTGGTGTCGTTACCTTATATGCAATTAAGTTTTAAGTTCATCTGCCATTCCTGCTGAAAATCTGACAAGTCAATACAACCTATAAGGGCTTCACACATAGGGAATCCATTCTTTCCCTAGAGCACCTTTTCTTTGCCATGTATTTATTAAAATTTCTCCGTGTAGGTATAATTTTTATTCTTTCACCTAGTTCAAATCAGAGAGGATTTCCTCACCTTGGCAGCCTATGAATAATGAATGACAGATCTGTTTGCAAGCACTAAGGCTTTTGCAGGAGCCTTGCACTGCAGATGAGACACTTTACTTTGCAGTATTTTAAAATTACTTACGGTCAAATTTTCCTAACGTCTGGCAATCAGTAAATTTTCTTGGGAAAAAAATCCCACAGTTAATAATCCACACTTGATACTTGTACTGTAATGTTTATTATGTACCAGAAAACCCTTATGCTGTTTGTCAAAATATTTCCTTAAACATAATTTACCTAGTGGTGCTCTTTGAAGAACTTTGAAGGTGAGGTTCTTCTTTCTCAAGTAACATCACAGCTTTATTGCCATTCCCTGAACAAATCACACAATCATCATAGCTGTATTACAGTGGAAAAATTGTATTTTTTAATACTTGTGTTTATTTTTGTGCATTTTGGAAAACTGGCATTCTATTGAACATAGTATTACTATCAACTAATTCACCAGCTGTGGAATATGCCTAAGCCTCTGCAACCACTACAAAATACAACAAGATGCTTTCTTTGTAAGCCTATAATGAGAACCAGGTATAAGCTTTTCCCCTGGAAACCACCTGGCTTCCCAGCTCCACAGCAAAACTTGCCCAAAGCTTTTACTCTGCTTCACATATAAACAGTGTTGCTAATCAATTTCTGGATTAAATTTACTGTTCCTTTCTAGCAGCAACTGCTTTCCTAGTCTGAAAGAGTAAAACAACTGTTCCACCCCGAGGCAGAGACAAGACAGAGACTCTCTTAAAAGCCTCAAAACACCTTCCTCCTTTGATTCTTCACTGGATGTGTGCCATTCTCCACTGTGAGGATTTCATACAAACTGCAAATGTAATATGAAATCAATTGCCTCTGTGTATAATATAGGCAAGTACTATTAATTAATTCTAAGTTTTACAGAGAAGAAAATGAGAAGGCACACCTGCTTCAGCACAAAGGCAATATTCTTTTGGGCTTCATTTCTAGAATTAAAACAAGCCATAAAGTAGTCCCTCCAGTCTTTGGCCTTTAATTTTTGGATGATGTGCTTAAGTACAATCAATTGAACTACATTATAAGGCAGAAAAAGACAATACTATCCTCTAATTGGAATATCAAAAACAGGGAGAGGGGGAAAGCCAGCAAGTATCTTCAGGAAATACAAACCCATATTCAAAAATTATCTTGCAAAGGCAATGTCTTTTAATATCTAACCTCTAAAATTTCACAATGCAATTATTCTTATCAGTGGTTGAAACTAATAACAAAAAGCAATGCATGAACAACAAACAGTGATAGCTCATATCCACTGATACAAGAAAAAAATATCCACGAACAGAAGTCAGAGGACTTAGAAAGCAGAAGTCAATGCACCAGCAAGCATGACAGCAAAAACTGCTCCTCTAAATGACAAAGTGGACAGATCCCAGTGGCCAGTCAAGCATCACACTGGAGGATTTTATTTCTTTACTGGCCCTGTATCGTCTCCATACATCAACTTCTGCACAGAAGGATGAGTGAGATCATCCTTTTCAGATCTAGTTCTGAAAACCCCTATTTTAATCTTCAAGTGTTTAACTTCGCAAGTCTTCTTCTTAAGAAGAAGCCGATGCTTCCAGAAAATAATTCAGGAAGCGTCTGAGCTGAGGAGGAGACGACTACTCTTGCAGACCCGTAATGGGAGGATCCTTTTTGCTGAAGCAGCCACAGATTTTACAGGAAGAAACAGAACTCCCACCCGATGCAACAGTTTACTCCTGCATATGCAACAACTGCTGTGGAGAACTGGGTCCTCTCTAACTGGATAAAGATCCACCAAACTCCCAGAAAGTCCACCACAATGCTTAGCACATACCAAAACTAGTTACTTTAAAACGAAAGAAAGCAAAATGTCACCCTGTGACAGAAAGCAAAACATTTAATTGAATATGATCTTTGCTGTGGGTTCTGTCTCTTGCAGCTAAGTCTTCTCACCTTTTACTAAATTTTCATTGTTTTTTTGGAACCCCTAATCATCCTTTATGCCTCAAAAATGCAAATCTCTTAAAATGCTTAACATCACGCAGTAAGACCAGTCATACAATTTTGGCCTGGTCCTTTGTGAAACTCTTGGAAACCTCTAGCATACTAAGATTGCTTAAATTTCCAAGCTTTATTCTTCCCTTTTTGTGCATGCTTAATGCCTATTAATGCCGATGAGAGTTATGTGCGTACAACAATGAAAGATTAAACTCTTTCATTGTCTAAGGGGTGCTATCAGCCCTGTGCTGCTTCAGTGAAAAAAATCTCAAGGATATTGCAAATACTATGGGGAGTTAATCTCATTACGCACTACTAATAGCATTTGTGGCAGTGTTTGCTTCTTAGATCAACCATAGGTGACCACCTGGTGCCCTGTAACTAGAAAGCTGCTTCCACAACACATGCACAGACCAGGCTCTGCTTGGGAGACTAATCTGTAAGCTGCTATGGATCTAGTCTCCTGACACTTTCTCTCCTACTGACAAAAACATGTGTTTTTATCTTCAGTTTGAATATTTTTAAAAGAATGATAGAGCTTTATGAAAAAGTGGGTTTTTTAATAGAATCATGGATTCAAATACAAAGATGTTTAGTTAGGAATTAATAGATTGTGATGCTTTCCAGGGCAAACTTCATATATGCTTGTCTTCTTGAGTTACCAAATGATTACATGATCAGCTTCACCTAGTCCTTTCCAAAAGTAAAATTGCTGCAGGGCTGATTTTAAGTACTCTTCAGGAGAGCCATTATTGAAAATAAAGACATCTGCAAAAGAGAAACTAGTATACTGAAAAACACATGACATGTCTCTTTTATTGGTCAGCATTGTCACGTCTGTAAGTATTATAGAAGATAAGTATTAAATTTACAAAGGCTTTTTTAACTAGGTTTTCTTAGTGTATGCCAATTAAATCAGCAGGGTCATGCTGACTTAAAGCAGCTAGTGACCTAGCACACAAATGAATTTTACTGCAGATTTGAACAGAAAGCACACAATCACTAAGCAACTGTTTGCAGGCACCAACTGAATAATTAAAGCTGGTTTCATCACACAGATGACACATCAAGCTGTGAAAAAAACCTACCCCTGGCAACTCCTGTTTCTGTATCTGAAACCTAGAAAACTTAAAAAAAAACTTGTTCATGCTAGGCTCTGTATTACAATTAATTCCCCTGGTCTGCAACCTGTGGGGATGGCTTTAGGGTATAAGCACAAAGAATGGCGATCACCAACCTTTTAAACAAATTTCATCTTTATAATTACACCTGGAAATTGATACCAAGTAGCCTCCAGCAAAGGATTGCCAAGATGACACATTTTTAAGTGTCAAAACCGAAATCCATAAATGTGTTGCTAGAATAATTTTAATAGAGCTGATGTGCTGATACAGGTGTACAGCAATGAAGACTGCATTTAAAATACAGTTCCTTCATTTCATGTGTTTTAAAAGATGTCTTGTATCCATATTCCATCTAGGGATGTCATAAGGACACTGACAATTTATTTAAGTGACAGCTCTTGTGCAATACAGAGTAGATCCTAGAGATATACAGGTTCTAGAGGACTTAGAACAGTTCTTGGCCCCTCTCCCCAGCAAGCTTCAGGCTTTGACTTTGTCTCTGTGCACAGACTGCACCTGGAAATGTGCTCCTGGAATCCTGAAGTCTGAAGACTCTCACCTGTAGCCCCAAAGGTCATACTGTTAAAATTATCTTAATACTGTGTTTCCCCTGATAAAGAAAAAAGGAGAACTCAGGAACCAGAAAAAAGAACAGGTCTTGGGAGTCTCTTAAAGGAGAAAATCCGGATAACATGGAAAAACCCCTCAGCTCCCACATAGTTGAAAATGAGGGAATGTGGTAAATTCAGTAGATAAATGGTAGTTTTAAGAAAAAGTTTTAAGTATAAATTATCTATCACTAGCCAACATCTACATTTTATTTATCTAAGTCTCAAAAAATTCGGCAGGATTTCCCCTCAAAAAAAGTGGGGCAAAAGTGAGAATTTTGTGGCATTTGGCAAGGCTCCATAAGGATATTAAGAAGCTTTAATAGTGTGCCCTTGAATAGGCACGCACAAAAGGAGGTCCATTCCAGCATACTTTTAAGGAGACCTCTAGAAAAAGCAAGAGAAAAACATCCTCTTGATTCAGATATGATGGTGTAACATTGTGTGTTGTCCAAGAACAGATGTGTACATGGTAAATGAAGGAAGTCAAATCTAAAAGTAGCATTAGGGCAGTCAAGCACTGTACAAATACAGAATGAATGTGCCTCAAGCCATATCTGTCTTAGAGTGAGAGGGTGCACTAGGTCTGCACAGGTGCCAGAGAGCAAGGAAACATCACCTTTGATCAAAGGGTGAGATCTCACTGTGTTCTCTGAGTATTTTATATTGCCTGCATTTCTTAACCTAAAGGTCATTTCTGGAGACCTCTTCTTCAAAGTACAGTCAGTGCACAGGTTTGTATTCAGGTTTTGGGTTTCTTTCAGCTGTTACATAAAATTACAGTCATTCAGCTTCTAGCTCACACTCTGTCACAGGATGTGCTCCATATCCCACTCCCCTCACTACCATGTAATCCTACCTAGGCTGATGAAAACCTCACCCAACCCCTATAACCTGTACCTTCCTCATTTGCAAAAGAACTGGCACTGAAAGAGCTGATTTTTAAACACCTAGAAAAAATAAATCCCTGGTGATTATAAGAAGAGCCATTGGTTACAGTGGTGTTCCCCACAAAAGCCTAGCTCTGTGGCTAAATCCCATATGCTGCTACTCAATTTTTAATAGGTCATTGGGCAAAATTCCATTCATTTTTTATGAGCGCTAAAGTTAAAACTGAATATGACTGCTGGTAGGCATGGGGTAAGAGACTGTACATTTCCATGAAAAGGTTTATATATTCTCTGCAGATAGCTAAGAAAGATAGAATTGAACAATATATATGTTTATCCTTTCACTGCAGTGCTAGAAAACATTCAGTGCTTATCCTAAAGCTGCTTGTATATACCCAGTTAAAGGAGAGAACCAGAAGACGACCCATTTACTCATCTGCAAGTCACAGGGATTTTAGAAGCACATTAAGATCACCCTTGATGACAGCAGGTACCACCAGCACAAGAGAGGGTATTGATACTGTCTCAGGACAGTTCACATCGGGAATCCACAGAGAGGTTGCATTCCAGTTTTGGAACCCATTCTATGTGACAATCAGCAGATTTGCTGAGGTGAATTTACTTTTCTATCACTTCCAGGAAAAACCTGGTGGGTCAGACCCATGCTTTCCAGTGCTTTAGGTAATCACTAACACAGTAGGAACAAATCGGATTTAGATTTCAAAACCGTGTCTCTGATCCCATTCTAACATCCCTTAATTCACATTTTGAGGGTCTCAGCAAGATTACTGGATTTTCAACAGGTCTTCTTTGGCCTCTTTTCTCAAAATAATGTGAGAGAGTGCCTGTGCTTTTGTTTTTAATTTAGCTGACAATGAAGCATGGGGTAAAAGTCAAATCAAATTCTAAGCAAAGATATTGCCTGGTATGAGTAGTAGACCCTGACACTAATACTTGATTTGTTCATCAATAAAACTCCCATAATGATACTTACCATTGAGGGAAAGGTTCCTTTTTTATATGCCAAAGAATAAAAAAGTAATATGAAAGAATCTCCAGAAAATTGGCACACTCATTTGCAAACTGTCCCTGGATTGGTTGTTATAAAATCATGTGTTCTTTGGCACAGTTCTGTTTATAGATTGTTTGTAGAAAATCTACTGTTTATAGATTTAAGCTATTTGCTGTTTGAGAGTATTAGATCTTGATCTGCACTCGTAAACACATCCCTGCTGTTCAATGAGGTGAAAACATGGGATCTTATACTTTACATCATCAAGACACAGTATGTTTGATGTAATTTCAAAATATTTATAAAACGTCCCATGCAACTCTCCTTTGAATTCTACTAATTGCTTCCATTTACTTAGGGATACTGAGAATTCAACTGGCATTGCAATATTTCATTTAATACAAGAAACTCTCAGAAACACTGAGAGTTATAATATTCAACTGAGTCAGATAAGAGTTCTTAAAATATCAAGGGCTCATTTGTATCTTCAGAGCATATGTCAGTTTTCAAGCCACATGAGTTGTATATGCACACTAAGTGTGTGGGAAGGATATATTCTTGAGCATAAAAGCAATTAGTAGGTCTGACCTTAGTTAAGTTCTAACTGCAGCGATACAGTTCTCTTTTCCCTCATTTGACTTCTGTGTATTAACATTCCCATGTATTAACATACCTATGAGATGGTGCTTCACTCTGAATTTCTCTGAATGTTGATCTATGTCAACATTAATATGCCTGCATTTTTCCTACCCATTCCAAATATCTGGATACTTACCACCCCACTATGATAAGACTTATGCCGTTCTTCATCTATATGCATACTTACAGTTTCCATAGTGCCCTTCTTTCTGTTACTTGAATCTCCAAGAAAAATATTCATTTATCTCACCATCAGATAATATATTAAACAACAGATTCATTTAAGTTTAAATTATGGATCTCCACAGTTTGTATGGCAGTAAATTCTAAACTCTTCTGAATGACAAAAGATCTTAATTCCAACTCTGAACAACTTAATTCCAATGTCTGCATTTTTCCTGTTCATAAACCCAAGATGTGAACACCAGTCAGACATATTGCAGCACTGAGGTACAGTCTGATGGCTTGCAAGGATCTGTCTTCACTTGGCCAAATCCACTGCTGGATACATGCAGCTCTTGGTGACTTGGAAGGACATAGGAAAGCAGCAAGAAACCAGATCCCCTGGGAAGGTTTGGCTCTCTGACCTTACAATGAGGATGAGGTGTCCCGTCCCACTTTACACCATGGAATTTTATTTCCTTTGCACCACCAGCATCACAAAAGGATGAATATGTTTGTGCTGCTTAATTACAAAACTGCCCTCGTTTCTTCAGTCATTTCTTTCTCTTCTTGATCCTTGTCTCCTTTCTGTCCAAACTGTAATTTTCAGGGGCAAGAACTCACACGAGAAGCAAGTGAACTGAGACAAACACACAATATAAACAAGTAACACAAAAGCGGCATGTGCTGCCCATGAGCCCAGCATGTATTAGGTGTGTTGTGCCAAAGGAGACATCCAGGACATTCTCTGTCTGCAAGTCCCCCAGAGGAGTGGACACGGGCAGTATCAGCACATTAGGCCACAGCTGTTGCTACTACTTATGGCCAGGATAAGTGCTCATGCCTCAGCTGTGGAGACCTTCTTTTACCCCACTCTGGAATACACTAAGGCACAGGAGACATTTGTGAAAATGTCCCTGATAAAGTCAGTCTTACATTAGATGGAAAACAATACTTTTCTGGTAAAAGCTTTTAAATGGAATTAATTTTTTTACACCATTTCAATTTGGAAATTGTGAAGGCAACAAAAAGGATGTAAGATTTTACATGTTTGCTTGTATCTGAAAAATCCTTCTCATCAAGAAAAATAAGACATTTAAGCAAAATGTGAATTCTATTGGAAGGGTATTTGCAATTAAAATATGTTTAGCTAAAACCTTTGAGCAGCTTTGCAATCTTTATTTTTAGTAAGGAAGGTCAAAATTCTACTTTTGGTTTCCTTCAAATGTGCCTTCCAGCTCATTTCCTGAGCTCCTGGGAGCACTTGCTTACTTTATTCCTGACAAAGCCCCTTCAGGCCACAAGGACAGGGGCTAGTCCCAGTGTGTGCCACATTTACATTTGGAGTGACTGTCTCACAGCCACAGCTGCTGGACAATCGTTTCTGTCATTATTTGCATTTCAAACATAATCAATGGAACCAATGAACTACAAAACAAATTGAAGT
This sequence comes from Orthonyx spaldingii, assembly GCA_013397795.1. Classification (NCBI taxonomy): domain Eukaryota; kingdom Metazoa; phylum Chordata; class Aves; order Passeriformes; family Orthonychidae; genus Orthonyx; species Orthonyx spaldingii. Next base: position 874,713 of record VZTJ01006138.1, on the reverse strand, counting down.
TCTATGGAGAAAACGAATGCCTCTTTTTAATGCGAATCAGCTGCTGGAATACTGAAAGACTGAAAACTTGGTAAGACTCATAATGCTGAGTACTGTATCAGGTGAGACCAACAGTACTTATCTGTCAAAAACTGTAATTTAAAAACTTCTACAGCGGGCGGTAACCTAGTTTTTAATAGGTAATCACCTATGTGATTAAAGCCTAGCTTAAATACTTTAAAATATGATTCCAAAAATAGCGTAATAGAAAAGAAATTGAGGCTAAGTAACTCTTTCCATTTTCTTCCCCCAATACCTTATCCTGTTCCATGTTTCACATGCTATAGAAGTCTGTATTTCCTGTCTGGAAGTTTGATTTGCAGTTCCCAGACTAATACCTATCTCAGGCCTATTGCCATGTCCTTTAGGTCATTTCTCACTTCCATCGATCCACAATTTGAAAACTTGCTTAGGAGGCTAGTGTCAGATATAACAGAGAAACTGCCAGCAGTTATAAACACAGGTTCTGGAGGGAAATAGAAAAGGCAGGAAAGCCAGAGAGAATACCCCATAACAGGTTCAAGTGTCTAACATTTAATCCTGTTCATTCTCCCCTACTTCCAAGCAGCACTGTCATCCATCCCTGCTGTACCTCCAAATGATATATATTGTGTCTGAATACTAAAGAACATTTCTGACAAAAAACACCCCCAAACCACAACTACTCCCTCGTGAGCAGGACAGTGAGGGAGCACTGGGATTTGAACTGGCCACACTGATCCCATGGCTATGACATCAGACCTCTTAAGCTGATGGCTGGGACACTAATAGCAAGAGTACTGTGCTTCTTAATGGACCTCTGGGTTCTTCAATGCACCCTTAGTATAAGTACTTTGGCATTAGTCCTTCCCTTGACTCCTTCCCTTTTTTTTCCTCTTCAAAGCTGACATAGTGCTAGATAAACAATCTTTGCAGAAAGTGGCAGGTTACTATTTTACCTTCCAGTCCTTGACAGGAAAAGTTCAAAGGATGCAGCTAGATTCTGCAGGGACTCATCTCTTCATAGATGTCTTACAAAGACGTCTGGTTGCACTTGGAACTGTGGTGACTCAGCTAGACACAAAATCAAGGTCCTATCCACAGAGCATCTCTTGACATCTTGCAGAATAGTTTGTGCCACAAATTAATTCCTACCCTGAAGCAGTTTCTTTTCTGCCTGCTTAGAAACTCCCTGGCTAATACATTTGCTAGCTTTTGTTATAATTTTCTGGGTGCTGTGAAAAAAGTTGTCAAACAGCTTCACTTCAAATTAGGCAGTATTTGTTTCCTGTTTACATTTCTGTTTGTAAAGTTGTTTAATGAACATTTAGGAAATACTTGCATTTTATAACTCGCTATGCAACTGGATCTTTTTTCCAGTTATAGCTATTGTACATGATTTGTAATAAAAACAACAGACGTACTACAGAGGGTAAGATTATAATATCATAGAAGACTGTAAGATTATGGAATCACAGAATGGTTTGGGTTGGAAGAGACCTTGGGGATTACTTCTTCCCAATCCCTCTGCCGTGGGCAGGGACACCTTTCGCTGGACTAGGTGCTCAGAGCTCCATCCAGCCTGGCCTTGAACATCTTCAAGGATGGGGCATCCACAACTTCTCTGGACAATGTGTTCCACTTTCACAGCAAAGAACTTCCTGCCAATATTTAATCCAAACCTACTCTCTTTTAGTTTGAATCCATTCCCCATTGTCTTGTGCTCTTGCGTTCCCCATGCTCTTATGAAAAGGCCCTCTCCATCTTTCTAGCAGGTACTAGAGGCCTCAATTAGGTCATCGTGAAGCCTTCTCTTTTTCAGGCTGAGCAAACCCAATTTTCTCAACCCTTCCTCACAGGAGGGCTGTTCCATCCCTCTGGTTATTTTGATGGCCTCCTCAGAACTTGCTTTCAACAGGCTATTCCAATAAAAATTGCCAAGAAATGCCTGTTTTGTACCAAGGACCTTAGAGCTAGATGCAGTCCTCCACGTGGGATCTCACCAGAGCAGAGCTGAGCGGCAGAATCTTCTCCTTCAATATTTGTACAGAAATAATTTGACTGTGAACATCTCTCATGCACCATCTATCATATGCTGGGAAACAAAGAAACATCTAAAGTCGCAGAATAAAGGAATATCCAACTGGCCTTTGGACAACAGACCTTTTCTTCACTGACTTCAGTGAAGTGAACAAACTCACTGGATTAATTAAAAACAACAGTCTAGGAAATGTGCCTTACAAGATAAAAATACAGGATTTTTCACACTGCCAAAACTATTTTAACATGCTCATTAGCAATAACAAAGAAACTTAATGTTGACAGATTTTAAATGAATTAATATATTCACTGTGCACCACAATGTGAAGTTTCTTGTGACTTCAAGAATAAGTTGATTGTGATTTGGTTCTTGTCTAATATTGTGAATTCAGACATAAATTATTCATCCTCTCTCATATACTTCTATCTCCCATTGCAAGTTACATAGAAATTACCCCCACGGCACAGATTCCATCTAATGTAAATCGGCACTCCAATAGTAGGTTCACATTGTATCTTTAGGATGCACTTAGCAAGAGGCCTAAGAAATTCTGCTTAAGAATGTCTGTGAGAACTAAAAGCCCCTGTGGACTGAGTGCTGCAACATACGTGTACAGCAGTGGTCCCAGCATAAACTCTCTGGTTATACTACCCGATGGATTAAGAGCTGTTGCAAACAGTTTGAAGAAGAAACAGTATTTCAGCAGAATGCTTAAAGCCAAGTTAAAGGCCTTGGTCTAATTCTACTAATTTAAGTCCAATGTTAATGGACCTAAATATGTGCATCCTTTTGAACCATCTCATTCAATCTCTTCTCAAAAAAAATCAGACTAAGAAGACAAACTGGAAGACAGAGGGAAAGTTTAAAACACTGCACACTTAAAAGAGCTATTTTTGACATCTCTCTAAAAAAACCCCCAAAATTAATACAAGCATTTAAATCTTTGAAGGACAGGATCCAGCCAAATCTCTATGACCGTGGAATGAGTCACCCAAGTAAGAAGTTCAGAAGTAGACCCAACCATGTAGTAGTAGAACTTTAGTGATACTAAAGTCGTTATAAAAATTTCAGAAGACAATCTCTTGATTCCATACCTATTCATCCCATGTATCAGCTTTTCATTGTGCCTTAGGTTAATGTTGAAAATGAATTGTTAGAAAAAATGTTTGTGAAGGTGTTAATTATTTTAAAACATTACCTTTACACTCTCACAGGTGCTTATTTCTCTAAGTGTATGTGCAAGCCAGCACCCAGATTTGCACCATTCTTTGGTCCACAAACACTACCTTTTAGTTTGTGTTCTCTTCTGCTGTTGAAGACAAATCCAATCATATCAGACACTTATCCAGTGACAACTTAAGGACAAGTGAAAGATGAAAAGGAAAGTTTTTTCACTTCCCTCTCTAACCTCCTAGCATGTCGGATTTTATTCATGCCTGTCTTTTGTGATCTCCTTTTGTACCACACAGAGCTTATCAACTGACACAAAAATAACTGCGTAAGAAATATTCAACAAGACCAGACAAAGGGATTTGCTAAATATAAAGAAGCTGCCTGGTCAGACTTCCATCCTCATCCCTAAGGGTGAATACTGTTGCTTCTGACATCTCTCAAGTTCCTGCAATACCGTCTCAAGTGCTACTAGCCACCAGTAGTTAGTCTAGTTCTCAGACTGCCGAGGGTGAATAAAGAAAAAATGTCAACAAGTCCTACAGATCACCTTAAAATCACCTTTCACAACTAGAATTCTGCAATGGATGGGTATAAACACTTCAGAAGGGATAGGAAAGGAAGGAAAGATTTTTGGTAGCCCTGCAAGACAGGAAGTGTTTTCATTATCTTCAGCTTAACGATGATCACAATAGGGTTCATTGTTTATCGATAAGAATCAGGGGGAAGACCAACACAACAGATATCCTGGTGAGAGTCTGTCATTGACCACCCAGCCAGGATTAAGAAGCAGATGAAATATTCTATAAGCAGCTGGCAGAAGTCTCCCAATCACTGACCCTTGTTCTTGTTGGGAACCTCAAATTAACGAGTGTCTGCTGGAAATGCAACACAACAGAGACAATACAGCTTAGGAGGTTTCTGGAGTGCACGGAAGATATTGTCCTGGCACAGCAGGTGAGGGAGCCAATCAAGGAATGTGCCCCACTGGACGTGTTGTTTGTGAATGGTTACAGACTTGTGGGTGATGTAATGGTTGGAGGCTATCTTGGACACAGCAGTCATGAAATACATGGGAGGGAATGTATGAGGGTATGGTATGGTATGGTATGGTACGGTACGGTACGGTACGGTACAGTGCAGTGCGGTGCGGTAGGGTAGGGTAGGGTAGGGTAGGGTATCAGAACTGGTATGGTACCTTTGACTTGAAAAGGACAGACACTGATTGACAGAGTCCCGTGGGAGAAAGTACTGAAGGTCAAAGATGTCCAGGAAGGCTGGGCGTTCTTCAAGTAGGAAATCCTAAAGGCAAAGAAGCAGGCTGTCCCCATGTGCCAAAAGACAAGATGTTGGGGGAGAAGACCATCCTGGCTGAACAGTGTTTTGGCTGCAATTCAGCAAAGAAAGGCAGTTTATGATCTTTGGAAGAAGGGGCAGGCAGCTCAGAAGGACTACAAGAATGTAGCCAGGAAGAAAATTAGCCAGGAAGAAAATTAGAGGGTTAGCCAGGAAGAAAATTAGAGGGGCAAAGCCCAACTAGAACTTAACCTGGCTACTGACATAAAAGACAATAAAAATGTTTGTATAAATACAGGAGCAATAAAAGGAGGGCTAAGGAGAATCTTCCTGCCCTAAAGGGTATGAGGGGAAACATATCAGCAAAGGGTAAGGAAAAGACTGAGGTACTTCTCTAATAACAAGATCAGCTGTTCTCCAAGTACCCAGACTCCAGAGTTGGAAGACAGAGATAAGGTGCAGAATGACACCCTAATGATAATCCAAGGGAAAATGGTCAGCAATCTGCTACACCACTTAGATCTGCACAAGCCTTATGGGGATGGATGGAATCCACCCAAAGGGAGCTGGTAGAAGGGCTAACCAAGTCATTTTCCACCAATTTTTGGCAGTTGTGGGTAACTCAGTTGACTGGAGGTTGACAGATGTGACAATTATAAGAAGGGCCATACAGAGTATTCAGGGAACTACAGGCCTCTAAGCCTGACGTTGGTGCCAAGAAAGGTCATGCAGCAGGTTACCTCAAGTGTCATCATATGGCACGTACAGAATGAGGCTCAGTCAGCATGGGTTTGTTATGGGCAGGGCCTGCTTGTCTAACTTGATCTCCTTCTGTGACAAAGTGTCCCACTTAGTGGATGAGGGAATGTTGTCTAGCTGGACTTCAGCAAAGCTTCTGACACTGTTTCCCACAGCATTTTTCTGGAGAAACTGTCTGTTCACAGCTTGGATGGGTGCACTGTTTGCTGGGCATAAAACCAGTTGTATGGTTGGGCCCAGAGAGTGGTGGTGGATGGAGTTATACCCAGCTGATGGCCAGTCACCAGTGATGTTCCCCAGGGCTCAGTATTGGGGACAGTTCTATTTAATATCTTTATAATTGATCTGGATGAGGGGATTGAGAAGGCCCTCAGTCAGTTTGTGGATGACACCAGGCTGGATGGGAGTTTTGCTCCACTGCAGGGTATGAAAGTTCTACAAAAGTATCTGGGTGGTCTGGATTGATGTGCTGAGACCAGTGGTGTGAAGTTCAACAAGACCAATTGCCAGGTACTTTTCTTCAGTCACAACAACTCCAGAAAGCACTACAGGCTGAGCCGGAGTGACAGGACAAGGACCTGGGAGTGCCAGTGACAGCAGCTGAACATGAGCCAGGGTGTGCCTCGGTTGCCAAGGGGGCCAAAGGCATCCTGGCCTGTACCAGCAATGGTGTGGCCAGCAGGACCAGGGCAGGGATTGTCCCCCTGTACTTGGCACTGGTGAGGCCACACCTCAAATCTTGCGTTCATTTCTGGACCCTTCACCATAAGAAAGACACCGAGGTGCTGGAGCAGGTCCACAGAAGGGCAACAGAGCTGCTGAAGGGTTTGGAGCTCAAGTCTGATGAGAAGCACCTGAGTTTCTTGCATTGTTATCTTATGTTCACTCAGTATCATATTTCTGCATGATTCTTCTAAAAAAATCCTGGCTACCTTCTATAACAATACATTAAATAGTTTAAGTAAGGCTTTCGTGTAGGCCTATCATAAGCTGCCACCTCTGCTTTCTGTGTGGAGCAGGAACAAGTATAAGTCAACACCTGAATCCACGGCAATATATGTAAAGTGGTCTAGCAAAGGAAAACAACAGAGTTGATACAAACATAATATAATGTCCTGGCCAAAAAAATTCTTTTCTTGTATTTCCTCCAGGAATCTGGCTATATTTCGACTCAGAATTCATCTGACAATATAAGACCATTTGTAGTATACCTGCCCAAGCTACATCAAAACCATATCATGGGAATGGCCCAGGAGTACAGACACAAATAAGACATTTTCAGGGTTTTTGTTCATAAGCTTGATCAAAGCGTTTTATTATCTGACTATAGTAATTTGCTTCCCTTAGGGAAAATGTATGGGAAGTTAAAAGTCTATTGTACCATTTTGAAATAAATAATTAAAATTCACAAAAACAATGGGTTTCATTTACATTTCTAGTGCTCAAATTGTTATTCTTCTACAAATACGGTAAAACACAAAATGTAATTTAAAATTACCTCTCTCAGCTTAAAATTTTCCTGTGAATCATGTTGTTCTGGCCTTTACAGTAATCCAGTGGTCTTTTATGCTGATTATGTATTTCCTTTGCTGATGGTCTTAGAGTCTAGCCAGATGGGAAACCCTCAAAAAATGTGGAGTAATATAAGAAACATATGAGCAAGTCCAAGCAAGTGCGACAAAGGGAACAAGGGATTCCAAGTGGTCAAACATACACCATTGGCTCTTTGACTCCCTGACTCAGGCATCGAGAATATGGCCACACCTGGATGCTCCACAGGGGAAGTCAGCTCCTGTATATGCCTTTATTTCTGCTAGTGTGCACTACACCGTGGTCCACATAACCATATGGGCCATATAACCAATGTGACAGTGGCAAATTTATCCACAGATATAATGGCTTGCAGCAGCACTGACTAGTAGTATTTGATAATACATGGACTATAAGAGTTCCTCTGATATTAATGAAAATTTTCTCAGCCTTCTTTCTACAGAAATTTAGAATGGGAACCTGTTTAAATAAGGCACAAAGGAAAGGCTTGGCTTCCGATCTCTTTTGTTTCATTAAAGAAGAAGAAAATTTAATACTAAAATCATTTTTCAAAAGGGTCTTGTGCCAACTTTGGCCTCTATATCATTTATGCAAATTACACATACAAACTGCTAACTGTTTGTGCAGACTAAGCATTCCTGTGCACATATGGTCTCCCACTTGGGGACTGATTCCATATTTGTGCATTTTATTACTTTGTTAACAAATGCAGATTTCTTTGTAATTAAACAGACTATTTAATGTTCTGAAGTATGTGACTATGTCAAGATTTGCTGCAATTTATCCCCAGTTATCAGGTACATACAGTAGAAGGGAGCTGTGAGCAAAGGAATGAGATAACAAAAAAACCCCAAACCCAACTACAAAGAAACACAATAAAGATGCACCTCTCTCTATCCTCAAATATTTTTGTGATCACTGATCTGAACAGATTGTCTGACTAGTGAAGAGCCACTCACCTGGTAAAATTTTAAAGGTTTAAGCTTTGCAAGAATTCTCCTTTAGGACTGATTAACTTGTAAATCATGTTTGAAGAGGACATGTAACATGAGGCATATAATGCACTTTTTTTCATGGAAATACAAAAGCTGTTTCCAGGCCTGAATTTCAGCATAGGCTATTAGTAAGTATTGCCTCTAGGGCAAGAAATATATTACTTTGGAAACAGCAAGATTTTCTTTGGGCTGATATAAGAAAATAACAGGCTTTTTAAAAGTCTAGATTGAATTCTTTTACTAGCTTTTACAAAAAAAAAAAGTATAATTAAGGCAATACTAGTTACACTGCACTTTGATATAACCAATAAAACATTTTTGCTAGTAATGAATAAAGCCTACTCAGTGAGCCTTTGAGTAACACCAGGAAAAAGAAAGTTTCCTCTAGTATCCCGCATCACCTGCTTCTCTCCTCAAGTCAGCATTAGACCAACTCTCTTCTAGGGCTGGCTGCAGGGTGGATGGATGTACCAAATCTAGCACCTTGGGATGGTTTTGTTTTAAAAGCTATCTCAAAAAAAAGTTGCACAAGAAACAAATCCAAGCCTTTTTTGCAACATCCAGAGTGATTCTGGAGCTCTTTTCTTGCAGCCTTACCTTGATGATTTTCAATCAGAAAAGTTGTGGGCAAACCTGGCTCTCATTTTAATGCCTGTGTCTACTGTGGCTTCTGTGTTCTGTACTCGTAACTGAGAGAGCAGGAAGGCAGCTGGTAGCTGTGAAAACTGAGGGGGTCCCTGGCCATCCCCATCTTAGGTGTTTGGCCATTCTCATTCAATGCTTGAGCCTGTCAGAAGGTATGAGCAGGTACCACAAGAGGTCTGAGCACACCACAGTTCCAGCCCCATGGATTGGTGCCTGGGGATGTTTTGATGGAAAGAACACACTAACGAGAAGAAAATGAAGGGGGGGAAAAAAAAGGGGAAAAAAGAGCCTCTCTCCGTCTTCAGGTCCTCTCCCAGCAGCAGCCACCAAAACTGGACATAATTACATCTTAAGGAACTGAAGGACATTATTTCAGCCCATGTAGAAGTGAACAATATGACAGTAAATTTCTGCCATTTTATTCTTTTATAGCCAAGGGGGACATCCAGAGATTGCATGGAAGGTGAGTAAAAGCCATCTAGTCTGTCTGTTTACCACTGATCTCCCCCTGATATATTCCTCAGTCTCTATCGTTCCTCCCCTGAGACCTGCTGTCACTAACACATCACTCCTACTCTGCCTTAGAGGATGGTGTCTGCAGCCTGAGAGGTTGTGCTGGATCTGATCTATTCATTATCTGGCAGACAACACTCTCACAGGCAATTCCATTAGCAATATCCATCTCAATGACAAAGTACATCTTTCACGTGTCTGGTTTCCAACCACAAATGTCTATGTGTTATACTGGGTCCTTTTTTTTTGACATTGGAAATCACTGACCTAGTGCAAGATATGTTTATTGCCCTCTTTCTTTCAAACTGCTGGATTGACAGAAGTTTTCCTTTAAAAAATGCCTTATATGATTTGGTGATAAGGACACTGCTCTGGCTAGACTAAGAGAACTAATAACAATCAGCTTTCCACATAAAGCCAACAAAAATAAAATTAAATTGATCTTTGAAATGTGAAGCTGCATTTCAAAAAGATTAATATTTCAAAATAAGGTTAAGAGTATTGGGAAAGGACCCTTGTAAGTTATTTGAGCTCTGCACTTAAATTCACATTATTATTGTTGTTTAAATTAAAAAAGTAATCCAGTGAAAATTAAATGAGCAATTTTAATGTGAAAGCCTCTGGGCATTATTAAGATTCACAGCACAAAGTGTCATGCTGCTTCATAATAAAGTGATCTGAGTAAGGTAGTAAATATCTACTGCCTTTATAACTGAGAAAACATTTTGCATTACCAGTGTTTCTGAAACAGACTGACAACCAATTTTTTTCCTTACATACACAGCACCCCACGTTAAATGCTTCAGCATTTTCCTGTGGCAGCATCCATCCTCCTATACTTTGGCAGGCAAAATAACCCTGATTAAATTAGTTAGTGTCTTCAACTACTGTTGAGCTCATTAGCAACCCTCTAACATTGTATGTTCTGAAGATATATGCTGAAGTGCAGTAATTGTAGGCATTGATTCATTAGCAAGTATGATCAACATGGGTTATCAAAAACATTTTTCATGCATAACAAATAGAGCAAATTGCTAAAACAATAAAAGAAATATCTAAGATCTACAGCAGGTCAATCTACATGATGTAATATTTCATTAACATTATTAGAAGCAGATCTATAATAACTTAATTTTCCACCTTCTTTTCTCTAAAGGAGACTAGGGATACTGTCCTGCTTCCTGCAGAAAGTTTGTGCCCTGGCTGGCAAAATGTCAAGTGAAATTAAGACTGTGCAATGAAGAAAGTGTTATTTTAGATGAGGTAGACTCCCTTTAGAAATCTTGCTGATTGCACACAGGCTGTGTAATTACAGGCACTTGTGAACCGTACTTCATTACAATGACAAAGTGTTGGCACTGGTGAGACATTTAACCCTCCCTGTATTAAATGAATACAATTCAAGTACACTTTTAGATCATCATCATCATCATTTGGAAAAAAAAAACAACACAGGGGGATGCTTAAGGAACATGGTAGCAACATAGTTGCATTTTTTTCCCCAAAGATTAAAACAACACAGTCTTTATTTTCTCCTTCTTGCAGAATAGAAACCTCATGACTTTTAATGTTTTCTCTTCACAAAAGAAATATAAATGTTGCCATTAGATTTCCACTGGAAGATTCTGCTGTCATGTATGATAGGCTAAGTTGCAGTATTTTAATTTTGTCCATATAAACCACAACACATTTTAAGTTGGGCACACTTAGTTTTCTAAGGGAATTACACTAAAAGGAGAACTCCTACTAGATGTCAGTGAATGGACCTATGATTGACGATAGTTCTAAGTTGTACAGGTGCATGAATATTCTTGCTTAGCTTAAGAAAGAAGTACTTACCTATGGAGAAGGGAAATAAACAATGGAGGAGTTGACCCTGCCTTCATTGGGATCAGGTGTAAATTTCTGACTGATATCCAAAAGGAACAATTTTATACAAAAGACTTGCTAAAAATTCAGTTTCTATTTGAAGGCTCCAGCAAAGAAAAGTGAGATTCATTTATGCTGTACTAGTCATATCAGATCAATCATTATCTGCTAATTTGAACATACTTTTTAACTTTATGATTATGATCTTTACTGTCTTTTTTGGAGCTGGCTACAATTCCACAAAGTTACATTACTGTGTAGCTCATAACACATTAACTTGAGACATGCAAATTTAAAAACATGTATTTATAATATATGGTATTACAAACATACATTAAATAAAGCCAAACATAAGGAAAATGCACTAAACGTTCAGTCTTTCACTCTGACTTTTTCTGTTAAAAAGTTTTGATTTATGGCTTCTGTTTCAAGACTTTTGTGAATGTTCATAAATGAGCAGAATTTGCATATTGTTCCAACATGCTCCCAAAAGGGAAAACTGCTTCCCTTGTAGAAAACACTAAAAATAATTTGAAAAGAAAAATCACAAAAAGAAAATGAACAATGACCTGGTCATGCAAGCTCTCTTCATTTGGCATTATTGGATGGCCTCTGCAAACCTGGCCAGTCACGTAAGTGTTTAGAATACTAGACCATATCACACTCACCTTTCACATCAAATTTGAATAATCAGAATAAATTTAATGGAATTAAGCTATAGAAACCTGTTTCCAGCACAGGGCTTGCAAATTACTCTAGAGCTACCTATTTGCATTTGGGCTTGATAATTTTTAGCCAATGGCTTGACCCATTTGACATCCTCCCACTAGGCCCTGAACTGCTACAAGGAATGGGCAGCTCCCTCTATCAAACCCACATATCAGGTGAGAATAGCAAAGGATAGGAATGCAGATGAAACTAGAGAGAATACATGGTCAGTCAGTGCTAATCCTTTTTAATATTCCACTTCACACCAGAGAGGATTTAATTGTTTCTTAAATGGCTCTAGGGCCTCTGAATGAGCAAACCTGTCCAACAGAGCAGACATTTATTTGAAAAAAAATCTCTGTAATAAATATTGATCTATCATAACCATAGATCATTCTGGAGGCACAGCAATCTCTCCTTGCCTAATTAAACTGTGCTAATATGAAAATGCGGGCCAGGCCGATAAGGCACAACAGACCTGAGGGAGTGTGGAAATGCCTGGAAGTTGCAAGCTCTGGGAAGAGAGGCAGAAAGGCATAGGAACTGTGCCTGCATGCTAATGAACTCCACCAGATCGTAATCCATACAGATGCAATTTAAATTCCCTTCCACATCCTCAACCTCAAATTCTTCTAATTAACCCGTAACCATGAGATAAGCAGCCATGCAGCGGGGGGATGGCACAACAGAGGTGATAAAAGGCGAAAGACTACTCCTTGCCACTTCTCTTTCCTCAGGATTTGAAGGTTGTGTCAAACACTAAGACAAACTCGGAGAGGTCATCAAAATGTCATTTACTTAATTTCCCCATGACATTTTAACTTTTACCTTGTAAGCATTCGTGGATTCAGGACTGGCAAAAACGTTTTAGCAATCGCAAAACACACACTTCCACGGCCACGCGGCAGCACTGAAAAGCATTTCACTCCCACTTGACAGGGAGCTTTGTTAAAGATGGCAGGCAGTATTTCACCCACTTGGCTTATGCTTCGTAGAGACACTCAGCTTCCTACAGAGGTTTAATTCTAATAGGAATCATTTTATTGCCAGCTCTAGCACCATGCAGACTTGCAAGGAGACCATAGAAGAGAATTGCTGTGCTTTATTTCAAGCAGTGTCACAGCAATCCAGCAGTGTTGCATGTTACTCTATGTAGAAACCTGTTACAAACCATGCTTCCCAAAGCCACTTCCCTCAAACTCTCCATAGATGGGATCTACAAACTGCAGTTCTTCAGCAGGATTCCTAGGATTTACAAACAGCAATTCTTCAACAGCACTCCAATGCAGCCTTGATGTATAACAGGGCAGATCTGGAAAGACCTGTCTGTTTTCAGTAAAATTCCTTGTAATTTACACTCATTCAAAGCAGACTTTGTCAGCATTTTTCAGTAATCATAATAAGATTAACTGCTGGCCATGGTTTTGGGCATTTTCTGGTTTTTCGTTTGTTGTTTGGGTTGTGGGTTTTTTTTAAATGAGTGGTAACAAACAGCTGCTTTCAGTAAGCATCCAGAGCCCTCCTACTCCACCACAATTAAAGGAGATGAAAAGTATTTGATGGTCCATTTACCAGTATTTGCATATATGAAAAGATTTTGCCTATGCAGATGTTGTTTAATAAAAAGGTACCCACGTGTTCTTTTTTTTTTAATACAGCTCAGAAATCTGAAGGAGTTACACAATTTCATGAATGGCTAATCTCAGCTTTTCATCTCTATAACTGCTATTTTCAAATCAATTTGAGTGATCCCTTTAGTGTTCACATTAACATCTTGCTGGTAGCTCACTAGCTTACTTTAAGAGAGTTGGTGGTCTCATTTTGAATTTTAATGAAGACCATCCTGCATAGATCACTGACATTAGATTCCCTACTGGCACACTTGGCCTTGATGGAAAGCTGAGGCAAGACAAAAAGAATTAAATGCCATTATATTACTGCAGTTGAATAATCCAGATCATGCGTTGTCCACAGTATCTGAGCATGACTCCCACAGTCAGCCTTTACATATTTCAGGGGCAAAATCAAGAAGTAAACTTCAGGTCTCTTGATTTATGATTTACTATGTGTTCTACAATCACTTAGAAAGCTGTGATTTTTTTTTTTCCATGTCTGAGAGAGGAAAAATGCCACACTGGGACTTAACTTGTACGAACACTTTACAAGTATTTTTAGACAGACAATACTGATTTGCTCTGTCAAACTACCTGCTACTATACTCCTATATTCCTAACAGTCAGTCACAGCACAGACTGAGACAGGGGAAAAAACCTGAGATATACTAAACTTGACAAGTGAGTCAGACTCTACTTGCTTAAGTCTCAGGTTTTTTAACCCATGCTGTGCTCTAAGAGAGAGAGAGGCACTACTCTAAGTCTTGGTGTGGTTTATACTGCAGGTTCTAAACAGGAGAAGCTCAGGCCTATTGGAGATACCCAGAAAATACAGAGAACAAACCCATCAGGCTGATTTTCTTATCTGTATCTAGCGATGTGCTAATTTATGCACAAATCTAGCTATGTGTAATGATCTTGCTTTTCTCTCTACTTGCTCCACAGAGTTAATGTTAAGCATTTTCATAAAATGATTGCTATCTATGGTCTTCAACCTGAGAAAGTTCTTGACCTGAATGAGCTATACTCTGCTTTTCCTCCATTGACAGTGAGAGATCTGAAGTTTGCTGAGCTCATTTCACATTGAGGGATTCATCTTTCACAGTCAGCAGAGCTGAAGTCTCTGAAATTTAAACTCCAAGCAAGATCTCAGAGCAAAATAGAAACATATGTCTCACATTAAGAACTAAGACCTAAAAACATGACGGAAGTATTCATACTGACTTTAGAATGTGATCATTTATGGCACAGCAGTGAGCATGGGCAATGAGAATGCCATCTGCTGGCAAAAGAAGCACGAGGGAGCATGATTCCTTGTCAGGCAGATTCCAAAAAAGGGAAAGGTTATGAAACATGATGCGGATTGTCAGTTGTTTGGTTAGGGTTGGTTTGGGTTTTTTAACTGGTAATTTGAAATTTCCACCAATAAAGTAGCATTACTTGCATGATATGATAATTTTTATGTAGAAACTTTGGTGGGAATGGATTTTGAAACAGAAGAAGAGTACTACACCTGTATTTTGCACTGAAAAAGACTAACATTTCAAAATAGTAACAATTTTAAAGAGATCATGAAAAATGAGGAAATATGGAAAAGCTGAAAGAGTGAGATTGCTTGTACTTTCATGTTCTTCTGGAGGGGAAGCCATATGAGGAGCAGCTGAGGACACTTGGCTGTTCACCTTGGAGAAGATGAGACTGAGGGGAGACGTCATTGTGTTCTTCAATATCCTCATGATGTGGAAGCAGAGAGGCAGGCACTGATCTCTTCACTCTCATGACCAGTGACAAGACTCAAGGAAGTCGCATGAAGCCAGGACAAGAGAAGTTTAGGTTGGATATCCAGAAAAGGATATCCACACAGAGGGTGGCTGAGCACTGGAACAGGCTCCTCAGGGCAGTGGTCACAGCACCAAGTCTGACAGAGTTCAAGAAGTGTTTGGACAATACCCTCGGGCACATGGTGTGATTCTTGGGGTATCCTGTGCAGGGCCAGGAGTTGGACTTGATGATCCTTGTAGTTCCCTTCCAACTCATCAAGTTCTATGTTTCTGTGACTCTCCTGTTTCACAGGACTCTAAAGATTTTATTAACTATTTGGTAACAATATTGAAAGTCTAAACCGCTACACTAAAAATTGGGGGAAAAAAATATCAAACTCAGCAGTGAATCTCTTTTGTTACTGTGCCATCACCTACAGCAACTGTGATTCCAAGCTTTATGTGGCCAGTTTGTGATTTGACCACAAATAGCGGACAACACCTGTCTGGTAACTCCACTTACAAAACAGTGACTGTTGTCATATGATTGCAGCAAGGCAGATCCACAAAAGCCACATCTCTGCTGTTTTCAGAACTGTCTCTGCTGAGTTGAAAATATCTTCTCTTTCTCTTTTTTTTTCCCCCTCAATGATTATTGATGAAATGTTTTATTGTGTCCAGTTCCACAGCCAACAACCAACCAAGTTACCTAAACTAGCTAACAAAAAACTGGTCCAATATTGCCCTAATGTTTTCTGAGGGTGTCCCATCTTTGCAAGCCAGTCAGAAACCTGGGACAGTACAGGGAGTACAATTTGTTTATTGCTTAGATTAAGGTAACAATCACTGAAAAGAGATGTCCATCTGCTCAAAAGTAAGACCAACAAAAATGTTGGAAGTGACAGATGTCAACTCCAACATATTTAATAGCAGAGGGAAGCCAGAAATCAAAGAAAAAACTACAAAACATAATTTGTGAGCAGAGTCATCCCTGACAACAGCTTTTCCTAAACTCACCTCTTAGAAAGTGCACATTTATTTATTGTCAGCTGTGGTGTGGCTCCAAGAAAGGCAGCAAATCTGGAAGAACCAATACTGACAAGATACCATTCACATTTTACCAGTAAGTTACCATGACTTACTCTGGCATATAGGAAGACTCCAGGAGGAAGAGCATGGATAAAGGAAGAAAAGTGTCATCTAGGATGAAGTCTTGAAAATATCTGCTAATTTGAAAACTCAGTATTTCACCCATTTCAGGAAAGAAGAGAACAGGATACAAGGTTTAAAATAAGCTCAAGAAATTAAAAAATCAGGAGAACAGGAAAAGTAGTTTTAAATGTTAGTATCACAGAATAAAGCCTCTGATCTATGCTTTGTCCATGCAAAAACTGTGTTGGCAAGAGATACCAAAGCTGTCTCTGAAACAAGGCAGCGGAGCCCTGTAACTCAGAGCTGTGGTGAAGGTAAATGCTGGTGTGGTGAGACTCATCACTGGTGAGATCATTCTCCTCCAAGGGACTGAAGTCTGGGGCTGCACTCTCCTGGGTGGAGGTACCAGCTCATCTGTGGCTCTCAGGTTAGCTCTACACAGAACTGCCCTGCACCACCACTCTTTCACTTCCAATTGTGAAAGAAAGATTTTAGGGTGGCCCCTTATTTAACATCATTCCTGGGCAGGTTTTGTGACTAAAAGTCAAGACAAGAAGCGAAAAAGTGTTAAATCTGCCAGGATTGGAATGCTACGTTGAATATACCACACTGAATACACCACACAGCTGCTACCCTGAAGAGCAGCAGGCACTGTGTTAAAAACTCATTTGATTCTCAGAGCACTCTAGGAATGCCTGTAAGGTACATGAGGACCCAGGTAACTCCACAGATGCCCAGCTGTCTCCAACACTGCATGGAAACACACTCCAGTTAGGAACAAAAGTCAGAGGAGCATCAACTTTGCAAGTGTGTACCATGCTGTGTGAAACTCAAAAAAGTAGAGATGCATAAAATAAAGTAAATCTCTAAGTGTTTTTCAGATTCTCTGCAAGAAGTTGATTCCTTGGCCCCCAACATTTGCTTTCAATTTAAAGCAATTTCATTGCAAAGGGAGCACACAGGCCGTGAAACAGTCCAGAAATCAAAACAATACTTTTTTTAGGTAAGCAGGAGTCTAATGCATGGTTGTATTATACTGTTCAAGAGACTGAATACTAAGTCTATACTGTTTAAGGAAATCTGATGGCTCGGTATCCTTGGTCTCCTTTCTGTGATTACTGTCTATAAATGGCTGTGGAGAACCCACAACCCACATCCATTAGCATAACCCAGTAAATGGGTTTCTCCCACTCAACAGCTCCTAACAGATTAATTCTATCAGATCCTGCTATTCATCACAAAATGAGAATGTTGGCAAAGTCTCCTTTCACATGATAATCCACTGCTTGACATACAATGACACTATTCCACCAAAGCTGAAGACAAAATGTGATTCTTGTTATAAGTACAGGCTTTAATAGGTACAGAGGGTTGTAGGTGCAGAGCAACTCACTAGGCAGCCTTCAAGAATACAATTGGTGCAGCCAAGTTTAGGCCGTTGAGATGGTGCTATGATCAAAGATGCCCATCCCTACTTTTTAAGGGGTTGCTTAAGTAATATGCCATTTTCATTTGGATTTCCTTTGGGTAGCTTTGATGTCTTTCATGTGTTATGTTGAAAGGTGACGTGTTTTTCATCTGATTCAGCAATTCACATTGTAGGATGCAACAAAAAACCACCTTTTACAAGTGCAAGAAGGTTTTAGCTAGCTAGCGAGTGGATTGAAACATAAAAAGAATAGAATTATTGAAACAGTGGACAGGAAGATTAAAATTTGCAAAGTTGCTTGGAAATGGTAAATGTACAAAAATCTAATTAGTATTGAAAAATATTTAAATCTTCCATGTCCAATAAACTTTCAGATTTTGAGCTTTGCAGCTAGTAATAATAGGTTTGAAAAAATCAGTAGCACTATACAAATTATTATGTGCAATGCCATTAAATTATTAGTTTGCGACAAGCATTAAATCCTATCCTGAAGCACTCTTGAAGGCTTGCTTTTTCTATCTATTGAAAGTACTGGCCATATATCTATTTAAAGTACTGGCCACGTACAAAATATTTTCTTTTAAAGTTTGTCTAAGTGCTGTGCAAGTTCTAGAAGACCAGGAAAACTACAGGACACAGTCTGAGGTTAAGAAAGCATGCTGGAGGGCCATAATACCCAGGAAAGGATGAGTGCTATTGTTTCCAAGCCTTAAGATCAGAAGCAAGACTCCTGTAGTTGGACTCTCCTAGGGCTCTGTCAAACTTCATCCCCTTTATACTGACAAGTTAAACAATGGTGTCAGTGAAGAAAATGTGATGTGAACACAAATACCACCATTCAGTATCATGCTCAGCAACAAAACCTAGAGTAGAGGAAGAAGGTTGGGTTTTTAATTACTAAGGTGCAGGCTGTTCAGAGGCTGGCTGGGCATTATTCTGCCTGTGTGAGGTGCTGAGCAATTGCCTTCCCTGCGCTTGTTGGTTTGGTTTTAGCTTTGGTTGTTTCTTTGCTTTTGTCATTTTTTACTTCACCTATTAATTCACCTTTATCTGTATCCATGAGTTTTCTTACTCTTGCTCCTTCCAGACTGTAAGGTGCGGGGGCAATACTCAATCCACCATAAAGAGCTTACAAGACCAAGGAAAGCTTATTTGTGACTCAGGATATGGGAGCCAAAGCTGGGGTAAGTCTTTCCTCCAAAAGAGCTGCCATAATACTGGTCCAGCTTCCAAGGGCAGCCTTTGACAGTGGGACGCTGACTTCCAGGTGAAAGTCTACATAGCTCCTTAGAATCACTCAGAGATTATACCATCTAAGAATATGGCTAATTTTGTTGCAGGAGGGTTTTTTTTGTTTGCTTCAGGGGGTTCTTTTGTGGGGTTGATTGCTTGTTTTAAATAAAATCCCAAGCTTTCCAGAGTTACAGATGGGCATAATGTCCCACACACAGCTATGCAGGAGACAGGGACATAGGGACACAGAACAGTGACTCATCTCACCATTACAGACAAGCTTTCAAGTACTAAAATACATAAAATTGCAACACCAAAGCAATACTGAAAAGCACACAAGTTTGTTTATGAAATGGTTATTATTTTAATACAATTTTTTACACTTGCTTTTTTATTGTATCATCAACTAGTTTTGAATCATAAACAGATTAAAATCTGCAAATCCAGGCCACCAGGAGCATTGCTTTCTTCTCAGTTCTAGGAAGAGATTACCACCACCAACTACAACCCCAAACTAACCATCTTGTGTTTTTGGTGGGACCATCTGGTAGGTTGATGCAAAAACATGAACCTTTGTTATAGAACGATCCAGCTTTCTATTTGTGACTATAACTGACTACAGTGCTTAACTCCCCTGGGACTGCGAGGTACTGTGGGATACTCCTGGCAGTCTACAGTCAGGATCACATGGATTTGCACCCAGCACAGATGCACCTCTTTGTATCTGTGTCTACAAGGCAGTTGACAGCTGGAGTTCTTCATGCTGTTGCAAGGTTGACAGCAGTAGCCACAGTGGCAACTCATTCTACAAATGGGAATGGGAATAAACATGAGCTCCCCATTCCACCCAGTCTGGAAACAAGGAGTGTCCCAACTCTCTCACTGGGGTCTGGTCATATTTCTGAATATAGTGACAGGCAATTCACTTCAAATAAAGCAACATTTTTGTCTTTCAAGAAGGAAGATAAAATGTTCACTTTTTTGCTAATTATGTGGTATTTTGTTCTTTGTTCTACCTTAGAAATAGCAGTATTTTCTAGATATTACTAGATAGTATTTTCTCTAATCCAAAATCCAATCTGATTATTTCAGAGGCCTTTGGATCAAGTATCTTCTCACTATGAAGTCCAAGTAAAACACTGAATGTTTCTCTCAAGTAACTAATAAACTAGATAAGAAAGTAACAGAAAATCCAGACAAGTAAAGTACATAAGTCTTAACAAAATTAAGAAAAACAGACATGTGACAAAAATGTTGCATATGACAAAAATAAATTAGATTTTAAAAGTGGCAATGATATTCTGGTTACACATTTATCATAAATCCATTATGGAAGAGATGAGAGGTAGGTCATCTGTAAATTATACTGGGCAGACATCAAAAATAAAATATTGTTGAAGTTTTCAGTTTCAGAAATCCCACATAGACAAAATATTACAAAAAAGATTGAGGAATCTCACAAATGACATATTCAGAATTATAATTCTACCAGATAACCCTTAACAAAACCACCTTTGTGCATATACCGCTAGGTATGCATAATTTTCATTCTAATAAAAAGGAATGCAGATTCAAATTTCGTAATTTCATAATTTAAAATTCTATCATTATTCATAACTAACTTAATCCCGTGCCTCCTGTAGCTGCCTCACACTAGCCAAAACCTGTTCCCATAAAACATGGGCTATTCTAAGATGATTGAACTTACTATATTTAATTGTGATACAATGCATTTTAAAATAATCTCTCAATAATTTTGCTGATTCACACTAACAGCTTAGCATCAGCGGGTACCGGTGTTTTGGCAGCAATGCAAATTCATGCTAATTTTCTGTGAGATCTTTCCTAAAAAAAGCAAAAATGGAAGTCAATGCCAGAATGATTGTCACATAAGTGCAACACCTTACTTACTGTAAAACAGATGATAAAGTGACTTATTAGCCCATCTCTGGAATTTTAAACAGTACTAAGAAAAGAAGGCTTTGACAATTCTTGTTTCCAAACACTGTAATCCTCTCCTGAACCACCAAAATCCCAGCATCCCCCCACAAAAAGCTCAGGAGCAGTCCAGCACATGTGCTCCCATCAATATCCTCCATGAGGATGCAGGCATTCCTGGCTTTGTGCTGCTGGGCAGCTCCACGGCTGCAGCCCTGGACCACTGGCAGCTGCAGGTCACCCTGCAGGGACACCATTTGCAGCCGCTGCAGCGTGAGTCAGCTCAATTGCCTTTACGAGTCCCTGTCTGCCTCCATTTTCTTTCCTTCAATGCGCAAATACTTTGAGACACAAAGCAAGTCTAGTAGCCAACTAAAATTAACCTCTCCAAACATATAATGAGCTAAATGATTCCACTCAATAGACACTCCAGCTATCATCACAGCCTCTAAATATCTGAAGAATCATATTTGTAGCATATCCCTAAATGTGCCTACTAGACTACCTGAGATCTTAAGCAAAATTAGTTCCTAGAGAGTTATGGCACTCTGTTAGCGCCTGAGAAATCTGGTCTTGACTTCTCTTGTCCCTTTCTTTCATTTTAAATGACAGCTTTAGCTCAAGTACCTACATCCTGCTTGAGATATTGTGATGAACCACCACTTTCAAGTAAATCAGCACAAAACTCTGGATTTTATCAGTGACTCCACAAGCTCACATGGTAAGCTACTTGGTGTGATGTTAACTGGTTTTAGATTTGCTTTGACAAGGGAAATGGGACTATACACCACTTTGTCAAAGTATGGAGCTATGCGCACTGTGACCAAAATTCCCAGATCCAAAAATGCTCCACCAGTTACTAGCAGTCCTAAACAGTAACTTTTGAAATGGTAATTTTCAGAAGGGAAGTTGTTAAGGTTTTTTGGAATAATGCTAGAGCAATGACTTTTTAGGAAGCCTGAAAGAGGCAAGTCCGCTGCTGCTGCTGATGCAGGTGGCTGCCAAGAGGAAATAAAACATGTCTTGCACTTTGCCAAGTGGCTGCAGGCAGGCTGGCAATAAAAAAAGTCTTAGGCACAGGTAAGGAAGTACTCACTCAAGTCAACAGTTGGTGTCTGCACTGGCTAATGGGCAACAGAAGCCTCCTGGTACTATTCAGATAGGAACACATAGATACCTTCTTGATAACCACAGGAAAAAGTACAAAGTAGCCACAATGCATAGCTGGAGCAGTATTTATTAGAAGATTGGGGGTGAACAGCTATTTAAATAAAATGGATTTTATCTAGACACGGGCTTGAATATGCACCAATGCAACAGTTAAGTGTCCCCAGGTGGAAACTGAGGGATAAAAGAGCAGTGTAGAAGTCTTACAGAAGAGCCCTCAACGGCTTCATCCTCCCCCACCCAAAAACATCGTCTTTTGTGCAGGCGCTTTATGCAGCTGAAACTTTCTTGTTAATTAAGCAAAGATTGGTAGGTACAGCTGCAATTTCAAATGAGCTCTTTCCAAGACTCTCCACTTGTTCTGCCTCACTATCAGATGCACAGCTCCTATTCCAGCTTGTACATTGTTTGAATTTTTTTGTCCTTTTGATATAACCATAAGATGGAAGTTATCAGTACATGACAAAGAAAACAGAGGCACCACTGGAGTACCCCTTTCAAGTCATTTTGCCTGTTGTCGTGGCAACCACTTAATTAGTTGTGTTACTCATTTTTCACCAGCACCTGGCAACCTCACCTCTCCAAGATCTGTTATTATTAAGGATTCTGCTAACTCAGCTGCTTTACAAGGCAGCAGAGAAGATCTGCTGGCATTTCCATTCTGAATCTTATTTTTCAGGAATCATAAATCACTCATAAATTGCCCAACAGCTGAATACAACATGCACAGATACCACTGCGACAACCCATTCCCTTGAACAGAACACAAAAAAAGTGTTGGGATCTAATCATGCTCCCCACAGTACCAGTATGTACATTGCTATTCACTACACAGGGAGAAGGATCAGACCTTAAAGTCTTTAAATGAAAACACAGAAATGCTTTGACAGACGATCTCTTGCCAGTCTCCCTTTGACATCACAGGTGGATGGCATGGGGACAGGATTGGCCCCATTTCCTCCAAGCTTCCTTTTGGAGAAAGATTCCTACCTTTCACATTGCTGCTGTCCATATCCTCAAGCTGTTCTGAGAAGCACACAAGCATGTACTGAGCCAGCACTGCAATTACCATAACTAAACATGATAATCAAACAGGCTTCAGTCAGCCAGCAGTCAGACCTAACTACAACCAGGAGCCTTCCTCAAGAGTAAACTATCCCTATATGTGAGTTGCACAGAGCCTTCAGACTCAAAGGGCTGAAAAAAACCCATTGTTTAATTACATTTCACAGACAACCCCATCACCTTGGATGAACACTTCCCTTGGACAGAAGGTCACCTGGTTACCTAAATTCCATTTCTGAGTTTTGGACCATAAAAGAATACATACGTAATATCACCTCTTTAGTATCAAAGTCGACTGCTTCAACGATTGAACATCCAAAATTTAGTGTTGTAACAGAAATTAAACATTCTGAAATCTTAGCAAAATGTGGCTACAAAAAAGCCTTCTCTCTGCCAAACAGCAGTGAGGATACAAAGGAGCCTCATGCAGAATTCAACATCAGAGAACAGCAGAAAGAAACTAAAATAATTCTCTGATTTGTACAGTGGGATTCTGGAGGTATAAATGCGCTTCATCACAAAATTTTAGACAAAAAGTTGGTCAAAGGGGATAGCTTTATCCCTTGCTATTGCCTTTATTCAAGTTTCAGCCTCCCTTAATGCTCTTTAAACACAGATTTTGGCAGTTTATTGTTTAAAGATTGAGCAGTGGTGAAAAACACATTCATTTCTGCTTGTCAGAGATGCTGATGAATTCCAGTCACATGCAATTAAGCTGGAATTCAACACAATAACAGACTAAGCAGGGAAGTCTAGACAAACAAGGAAAAAAAAAAAATCAATCAAAAACACAATTCCCAGAGAAAAATTCCTAAACAACTCTACATTCTTTCTGCTGCAAAAGAGGTGCACAATCTTATCTTAGTTATTATATGAAAGTAGAGTATTTGCTTTATTTTAATTCCTGCAGTGGTATTAGAATGTACACTCTGAAAGAGACAGTAAAAATACTAGTCACGACAATATTTTTGCTACAGGAGAAACACAGGATCTTTAAGTTTTGAAGTAAAACACAGATACATTAAAAATGGGATACATTGCATTTTGCATTTCTTAAAGATAAATTCCCTCTCTAAAAGCAACAAATATCACTGAGAATCTGAACTGGCTTCACGACATTTAAAATGAGATTAAAGACAAGTATTCTAGGCCCAAGTTTACATCCACATAAATAAGAGGCTACATGCCTTTACTCAAAAGTCTTCATGCTGTGTATTGTTTTATTAGTTACGTTGGTTTTCAAACCAGAGGAAGAATCATAGAAGTATATCACTTTTCCTTAACTCTGGCAGTGCTTTACTCTCTCAAGATATGGGGAGATGCAGCATATGTTAAAGCAGTTTTTGCTGTAAGAAGAAAAGATTAGACACAAGACATTTTTGTACATTATTGAAAACCATCAGGTCAATGCTGTCATACTAGCAAGGCATCAGGGTCTCCTTGTCAACAATGTATAGCAACTGACCTCAGGACGGTGATGTAGCACAATACAAAATTTCATAGCCCTTTTTCACCGTACATGAGAGATACCCCCAGAAGCTGGAATTTTTAACACTCATCAGTACTAGGTTGTACACTCATTAGTACTCAACATGCACATGGCCACAATGATTTCACCAATGTCAGAAACCTCTACTACTCTGAGAAGGTCATATATGTTCACATGAGAAACCTGATTAAATTCATCCATATTTATTCAGCATTGGTATTAAGAGTAATGAGATCTTGGAAAACTTACCGATCACTTGATTCTCACGAAACCACAACGAATCCAAATTTTACACTTCAAAAAACTGGTAAACAAATGTTTCACTTTATTGAATGAATTCTCTTAAGGAAGAATGGGCTTGAAAAAAAGGGAGCAAAAGACATTTACTCTTATTAGCCCTATAAATTTCTGATTTCCTCATACATGCCTAAGAAAGTTCCTGTGAGTGAAAGTAGACACCATAACTCAGCTTCTCATACCAAGAAAGAGGACAGTCCAAGTCCTTTGGGAAGAAACACAGGGCTTGAGCTGCATCTGTGAAACAGCTGCAACAGTTCTGGCTCTGTCAAACTACAGAGCTAACCTTTCCAGTTATTGTTTTGTATGCACTCTACCTACTACAATAAGCTTCACTCTCTGGACTTCTAGATTGGTGCTGCAGAAAGAAACTGTTCAAACAAAAAGTGAGTTTCCTTAACTTTAAAAAGTGCCTAAAACTAATGGGCCAGGCAATGTCAGAGTGTAATTTATTAATTCTGCTCTCAAACTCACCTCGAACTTCAGGAGAGAATCGAGCTGAATGGCGAGACACAAAAAGTTTCAGTTCTTGATCCAAGTTGCATTCGACCAAGTTTGTGTCCCATGATCGGATTCCTAAAATTCAAAATATAAAACACATCTAGCTTGACACATGAGCACTGGAAGTTTTAACTGAGTATTTTTCTATTTGCATTCATGCTATTTGCGTATTTCTAAATTCCAAGCCCAGCCTTGCTTCCCTTCACAGCACACAGCTATTTTTTAAAATGCACTCAGAAAGATTCTGACTGAAATAAAAAAAGACAACCTGCCTTTCCAAAGGGTGACCATTCTTTAATGCCCCAGCTTTAGAACTGCAGTAGTAACTTCACAAGAAGTTACCGATGTCACTGACTTAACTTTAAAATAGCAATATTTTACAGGTTTACAATCTGAAAGAGTGAATCACCCAGAGGACATTTCAGCCATGCTGCCCTTTTGAGAAGAAAAAGGCAGCATTACCTAGCATGTTGCTAATTAATATTTAAATACAAAGTATTAAATTGCTGACTTCTTCATTCAATATCTTTGAAGCATGCCATATTTTAAATTAAAATTTAAATGATCTTTTATTTATGAAGTGTCAGAACTCTAGTTTTGAGATTTGAAAATGCTGTGCTTGATCTTTTTTTCTTTTAAAAACTAAACAGCACATCTCTGTGCCCTACTGTTTTTCCCCCAGCTACTTAGAAAGTGAGACACTTGATGCTTATATGACCAAAATATATATTATTTCAAAGTATATTTTTAAGGACTAAAATTTGACCGGGGGAAAAAAAAAGTCATTGCAGCCAAAAGACAAGTTTCTAGTTTTCTTCCATTAAGATTTTGATGAATAATTAAAAAAAAAAAACAAACAGAACATACTTTGGATTTTTCTGTAATTTTGTTTTGAAATTGTTCTGAAAAATCCTCTTGTTTTGAAATAATGAGCAGGCAGTAGAACTACAAGTAAGTCCAGGCACTGCTGCAATTTTGAAACCCAAAATTGCATTCATTTTTCTGTCCTATAAAAACATCATTACACCTACACAAATGAACTGGCAAACATAAAAGGGATTGCTGGTGAGGAAGTGTCTGGAGGCCCCTCCCCACATGTCCATGCATCCGCACAGAATTGTTGGGTTAGACCACTTTAGGGTTTGACAAGATGCCTGGAAAAGTGTGTGTCCAACCCCTCACCATGAGTCTACAACTAACACGGCTGGTAGCTCTGTCAGGGTTTCAGGCTGTGGATCTTACTGTCAATGCCACTTCCAATGCTATATATTCTGTTTCAAGGCAGCAGAAATGTCAGGATTTGGACTGGCAGAAGCCATGTTGCAGGGATGAAGCATGAGGAAAAAAGAGAGAATGGCAGAGAAACCAGATCTGCAGTGCCAGTCTCCCATTGCACCTCTGAGTAAGCTCTCCATGCTAATATGAACATCTGCATTTTAACAGCCTGAGGCCTCTGCAAGAAGAATGCATCCAGGGCTTTTCCTTGTCGGCATTCAAGTAAAGGTAGTAGCTAGCTTACTGTAATATGCTACCAACAATTAAGTAGCTGCCATGTGAATCTCTAGAAAAATGTGAAAATCCAGTATTGCCTGTGTGTTCCATAACCACTTGAGAAAAATAACTGAGCTATAACCAGCCACCTTCACTTCCTGACTGATGCATCATTGTTTAGAAGCATAAGCAGCAAGACTCTTCTGCAAGTCTCCTTACTTTGTCTTCTCAGAAAGCTCTTGGCCATATGGTGCATTTTTGGGATGAGTTTTGGCAGACAAATACATCTAAACAGGCTTTAATATCTTCCAGGTGTTGGAATAGCTGAGAGCAAGAACGCCAAGATGATATAATACCATACACATCGAACACATACGAAAACAATAACTATTAAACTGACATTGATCACAAAGCTGAAGTATGCTGAATGAATGAGTGCTGAACTTCAAGAAGCTTGAAGATAAACAGCTCCCTGGCCTATGACACTAAGCTTGTGTGGAGAAACTACAAAGCTTTCTCAAGGTCAGTTAAACAACATGGACTATGATTCAACAATGCTGCTAATGACAGGACTCATCCGCCATCCCTAGTGGTTTTAGGTGCGATCCTAATTTGCTGTAGGGATAAGATTCTGATTAGATGTAGTCAAGCATGTTGAGCCAGCATGTCCAAAATACAGGACTCAACACCAAATAAACAGGAAAAAACAATAATAAAAAAAAGCCGAGGGGAAAAAAGCCTATATGCCCTATCCACACAGTGGTCCTAGAAGCTGAAGCTGGAATTTGGGTGGACTATCTGAAATTTGCAACTGCATGATTCAGCAGTCTGCATGCAAAAATTATGCATGTGTTATTATATGAGTACCAAAATGTGTTATATGCATGATATAACTAAATCAGGTTTGGGGCAGAAAAAAGGTAAATGTGGAACTAAAATCCAAGGTCAATCCAATGATTCATTAGCATTGTGGACATAACTGCTGTAAACATGGCTGAACTGGAGCCATTTCTTTCTTTCTGCAGTCTTAGGAGCGCAATGTCACTAGATACCGAACTAATCAGACAGCAGGCGGGGCACACCCAGTAGCATCTGCTAAATCAGTGGAAAAATCTTGAAGCTTTCTCTTCACTCTCTTCTTCTCTTTTGGTGACAGTGGGTTGGAGGATTGCCCCCTCAGCAAAGTCACATCCCAAATGTAATTACTGAAAATGCGTCTTGCCACGCCATTCCCTCCCCACGATATATTAAGAAATGACTCTGCATTCCACCAGGTTGCGTAGCATCACGCCACTGATGTGTTATCAGCAGATGTTTTCTTTGACACATTGCTCTGCAGTTTGGCGCATGAATCCACAGTTTTCTTTGGTGGTACTCAGATGTACCAGAGAAGACAGTGAGGCAGAGCTACCAAGAACCAAAATGCATTTAAAGCTCTATTGAGAATAAAGGTAGCAAGAAATGGTTTTTTTCAGACTACAGCAGACTTTCCAAAGAGAAAGGTATTAGCTGAGCCCATAATTGCCTCACGTAGATAGAGCATCAGACTCCCACTGTATTCATCCAGAACAATGTACCTCAAAATTTCACCAAGGAGTTTTCTTAGCAGGCAAAAATCTCAATCAGATGGTCTGATACTAGAAGCAGCAAGGCGACTTCTAATTCAAAATCATGAATTAAAAGGCCAAAACATTCCCTCTGAACATCTAAACGTGTTAGTGAGTGTTATGCTACTGGCAGGAGGTAGCAGCAACCGAGCTATGCAGCAGCAACTGTACAATAGAAGATTCAAGAAGAAACCAAAGAGCATTTCTTCAGAGGAAGGGTATTAGCTGTCTTGAGGGAAGAAATTTTACCAATTTGCTCTATAATCTTTAGCAATTTAATTAAAATGGAGCCAGTTCACTTCTAACACAACTGAAAATTAGATAGAGTTAAGGAAGTGCGATGCTGAAGAAGCTCTGAATGACAAAGCACCTGCCTCAGTAGTTCTTCCCAGGAGACAATGGCAGCAGTAAAGATGAACAGGTTATAATGAAACTGGTTAGCTGAGATGAGGATGCCTTTTACCTCAAACAGTTGTGAAAAAAAATTCAGAGAAATAGCCAACTAAAGCAACAATGGTTGAGAAAGCAACAATAGAGACAGATGAAGTACTAGCTGGACTGCTGAACCACACCTACATGACAAGGCTGCTACCAATTCCCCGTTCCGGGATCTCTTCTCCACTCTAACAATGGCAGTTTCTGAAATCTTTTGTTTTCACCAGCCCAGAACAAAAAATATATGTTATAAAACCAGGTATCAACTGAGTTTAACAAACTGTAAGGTATGGCAATAATTTTCTTTGTGCTTTATTTCGCTAATACCGCAGCGGGGTTGTGGTTTTTTTCCCTCTCTGCATATACATAGCAATCTATTGTATCAGAAACCACAATGAAAACTTATAAAACTGTCGTTTCACTTGCAATACCATCCTGCATCGCAGTCTTAGGAAAAGGACAAAAAAAACGCCGAGTCAGAGCAGCCCGCAGTCGGACAATAACGAGGCTGAGCACTCAGGTAACAGCCTTGTTACTCATATGGGTTTTCTTTATTGGAATATATATATGCGTGTGTATAGAACTCGGGTCCTGAAAAATTCTCCAGACGACAGAAAAGTCCCAGCGCCCAAAGTTAGACACAAAGGCGCGGTTGCGCTCCCGCCCGCGCAGTCTCTGCCGCCCAGAGGGAAAACGCCCCGAACCCCGCCGGCTTGGCGCGGCGGTGGGGGACGAGGGATTGCGGGCGGCAGCCGTCCCGCAGCCCCAGCCCAGCCCATCCAGCCCATCCCCAGCCGCCCTTTGTCCGCCCCGGGCTGCCTTCGGGACCGCAGTGCGGACCGTGCCACGCCCACCCGCCGGTGTCTCCGGGCAGACAGGCTCGGCGGCGGGCGCTGCGCTCCCGGCCTGGCCCCTCCGCCCCGCGATGGCGGGGAGGGGGCTCGCTGCGGCTCCCCCCAGCCCCGCTCCGCAGCGCCCGCACCCCGCGGGGCACGGTGAGCGGGTGGGCGATTGCGGCGGGACCCCCCCAGGGAATAAAGAGCCGGAGCCCGCGGCTCCGCGGGATGGGTGTCGGGGGCAATCCCGGCTCCCGGCCGCGCCCAGGGAGGGGCAGGGCGCCGGTGGGGTGTCGCGGCGCTGCCGGCTGCGCCCCGGCTCCCGCCGCCTCACCTCTCACGATATTGGCGATGGCCCGCCGCAGGTGCTCCTCGGTCACCAGCTCGCCGATGACCACCAGCAGGTAAAACTTGCTGTCTAGGAAGCGGTGGGAGAGACTGGGCGAGGTGGAGGTCGGGTTGGGGATGCTGCAGGAGGGCTCCGAGTCCACTTCCACCACTACGGTGGCCATCGCCTCCGCCCCGCGGCTCCGGGGCGAAGAGTGCAGAGGGGCCGCTCAGCGGCTGCTCCGCAGGCAGCAGGGAGGGAGTGAGGGTGGGTGGGGAGGCGGCGGCGCTTTTATACGGAGACGGTGCAGGGCAGGGACCTGGTGAGGAGGAGGAGGAGGAAGGGGGGGAGCCGGCGCATCCTCCGCGCCGCCGCCGCCTTTCCAGCATCCACAGCTGATGTCATCTGCGGCAAATCCTCCCCGCGGCGGCCCCCGGAAGCAGGAAGGACGCGGGGGGCGAACAACGCCCCGAGGGGACGCGGAGGGGTGCGCCCCGCGCCCCGCTCCCTCCCCGGCCCTGGCACCTCCGGGCCCGCGCCCCTCGCTCCCCGTGCCCGCTCGGGGCGTCACCCTGCCCACCGCGCACCCCGAGGCCCGGCCCGGGTCTCAGCCCTGAAACAGGGCGGTGAGGAGCCGCAGGTGATGGCGTGGCAGACCTGGGGAGCTCGTCTGGCAAAGCCGGCATCGAGAGTCTAGCGGCACTGCAGACGCGGATTGAAAAGCAGTGCCACTGCCTAAGGCCGATTGTCCTCTCCTACGTCTTGTTGTAGCACTGCAGCAAAATTTGAGTGATGTTTAAACACACACCCTCATCCGGAAATCTAAATATTCTTGCTAACTTTTTTAATGTGAAAGCAGTTCATTTAATAAGATACTTCACACGTATTCTCGTTGCACATATTCAGTGCCCATGGATATATGACACCAGCAAAACACTGGTTTTGGACAGGGAAACTCATATTCTTAGCTTATTCAAAGCTCCAGAAGTTCAAAGTGGTTTGTGTAAGTAATGTTGACCAGGCTCAAACAACTCTAGGGAGCAATAGTAGCAGAAAACTTACACAATGACAGAACCAAAGGTTTCATTTCTCTTCTCATGGATGTTAGATATCTACAGCCCAAAACTCGGTGATAAGCACCTCTTAAAAGTGTGTTACTCTCTCCTGACGTGGAATAGAGGAGTCATATTTGTCTGAGATGTTTCTCTCGCTTCACTGACCTAAGCAAGCCACTTATTAACAGCAAGCCTCTTGCTTATATGGCTCAAGTGATGTGGATAAATTTCACTGTGACCTAGGAAAGGATATAAACTTTTATAGCCTGTTTTTTTAAGATAATCTCAGGTCCCTGACTGAGAAGACACTTCCTCTGTGTGCAGCTTCTTACAGTGCTGGGGGTGCAAATTCTCTGCCTACTGCTCACAAACAGAGTGTTTGCCTGGATGAACCAGTATATCTTTGTATTTTGTTCCAGGGCACAGTGGACTAAGTCACATGCATTTCAGGTTGTCACTACTCAGTTTTTTTTTGTCTTACAAGCCTAGAGGCTACAGTTTCAACCCACAAAGGTTAAAACACCGTTATTATAAGTGCTGGTCTGTAATGTTGTATCTGTCTATAGCACCTAGTGGTTTTGGTATGAATAGTTCCTCTGCATAAATACAGCACTGAGAGCCTTGGCTTACATAGCATGGTGTGTTTGGATGTTGCATCCAAAGCAGACTTTTCTTGAACTGCTGTTATTCTGAAGTTTGTAGAATGCGGACAAGCATTTTCACAGCCGTGTCAGGTGGATGAGATGACACAGCGGTAAAGAGCAGCAGTGCTCATTCTTCACTAGAGCTGACACTGCTGATAGAACAAATAGAATGGCATAGATGCAGAGGAACTAGCAGCAGTTTTAAGGTTTGCAAGGTATTCAAAGGTGCAGGGTGTTGCTTTTTTGATACCCCTGTACATCTGAACCCCACTGTGATTTTGCTGTTTCCTTGCTAATACTGTCAGTGTCCATGGGCTGGTGTAGATGCCTACTTAGAAATAATGTGCATCCTCTGTGGCCTTGTCCTATATGACCCCCTTCCTAATAATGTGTTTTAATTATAGATACCTTCAAGACTTGCCACATGGTGCCCACTGGAGAAAACCAGCTTCAGGCTTCCCCCACTGTAATCTGCAGTTTTGGGATATGCCATTATTTCAATCACCAACAAAAGCAGCTAGTCTCTCAAGCACGGAAGGGGCTTGCCGAGGGTACTTGCCAGCTGGTTCAGAAGAGACAGATACTGGTTCCTGGACATAAAGGTAAAACAATTACTTGCCTCACAAGCATAGCAGGTTAAATGTGATATTCAGAGAAGTGCACACCAGTACTCAAAGGCACTGTATGTGCTTTTAAGCACTTTCTTGTTTTAAGGAGAAATGGAAACATCCATGGCTGGAAAGATGCCTGTGAATCTGAAAAGTAAGAGTTGAAAAGAATGTATTGTAGCAGAGAATAAAATGCTTACATACAGGTAAGTAATACAGTTATGTTTGAAATAGCCTGCTCAGGTAGCTGTCTATTTTATACTGCATTGTAAAATAATATGCAGGAAGAACATGGTATGATAAAAGGTGAACTATTACAGTCAAACTACCTTGTGATGGGGTGACGTGCCACACATTAAAACTCTAAGGACAAGAGGTTGTCTTTGGAAGAAAATGGTCTTGTGCTAAACTTTTCAAAGGTTACAGACCTCTGGCCTTGCCTATTCAAAAGCATATGCTGCATCGTCTGAGGTGAAAGGTAGACAGGAAAAGGTGCTTTATCCCTCTGAACATGTCTCTGAGGAAGCTGCAGGGTCCCAGTTCCATAGCCACTGTTAACACTGTGACTTGCCCTGTCGGTATCTCAGTCACGTAGATTTGTTTCTCTTCATCTTTCCCTATCTGGAAACTAATTTATATTCTGCATCAGGTCCACTGCTGAGTGAAATGTGGAGATGTGCTGCATAAAGCTTAGTGTCCTGTGACCGTCACTGTTTGAAAGTGATACCACCGGCCTAGCTGCAGCTAAATCACGTAGACAGGTCCCTTTAGCAGAAGAAACAGCAATATTCATGGACTATGGAATAAAGCTTGCTGTTTCAAAGAGACAGTGATTGAGACCCATACCTGTCTGGCTTTTGTGTGTTTTGGTTTGATTTTGTTGTTTTGTTATATTCAATACCAAATTGGAGTCCCACAGTTGGTTATGGTCAAGTATTATATGCGGAGCTGTATTTTTCAGATGTTGTATTTTTTAAAGAGGCAGTTTAAATAAAGTGCTTGAAGTTTAAAACATGCTTCTTGGTGGTATGTGCCATTTGTTACCCACTAATAGTCAAGCTTCATTCAAGTCCAACCTTCAAATTTTAAACGAAGTTTCAGTGACGTGCAAGCCCTTAGGCCAGCCCTTTGTCTCAGGTTGAATATCAGCCTTAGCATAAAAGAAATACATATCCATGTGGATTGCTTCAGACCAATTGAAATATGACTGGGGAGCAAGAGGGTGGAGAGCAGCACTGTGGAGAGGGCCCTGGGGTTGAACATGAGTCAGCAATATCCTGGCAGCCGGGAGGGCCACCTGTGTCCTGGGGGGCATCAGGCACAGCCTCGCCAGCCAGGCAAGGGAGGAGATTGTCCTGCTCTGCTCTGCACTGGGGCAGCCTCACCTCCAGTGCTGGGGACAGTTCTGGGTGCCACAGTGTAAGAGAGATATAAAGCTATTGGAGAGTGCCCAAAGCAGGGCCTTGAGGATAGTGAAGGGCCTTGAGGGGAAGCATATGAGAAGCAGCTGAGGTCACTTGGTCTGTTCGGTCGGGAGAAGAGGAGACTGAGGGGAGACCTCATTACAATCTGCCGCTTCCTCCTGGGGGGAAGAGGAGGGGCAGGCACTGAGCTCTTCTCTATGGTGACCAGTGATGGGACCCGAGGGAATGGCCTGAAGTTCTGTCAGGGGAAGTTTAGGTTGGATATCAGCAAAAGGTTCTTAACGCTGATAGTGGTCGGGCACTGGAAGAGGCTCCCCAAGGAAGTGGTCACAGCACCAGCCTGACAGAGTTCAAGAAGCGTTTGGACAGCACTCTCAGGCATGTGCTGTGATTCTTGGGGTGTCCTGTGCAGGGCCAGGAGCTGGTCCTCAATGATCCTCGTGGATCCGTTCCAACTCAGAATATTCTGTGATTCTTTGAATTTAAGAACTTTACTGGAAAGTGAAATGTCTCGGCTGTCTTCACTGAGAGAAATGCCAGTCTGAGGAGTGCACAATGTGTCATGAAGGAGATTCCTCAGGTGGGTAGGATTTCTTAAGGACAGGCAGGAGGGCCTAACTTATAGAGGTGGAGATTTCCCAGCCAGACAACACCTGAGGTGACAGAGTCACAGAATGGCTTGTTGGAAGGGACCTCTGGAAGTCTTTTTGTCTAGTTCCCTTGCTCAAGCAGAGCCACCTAGAGTAGGTTTCTGAGAGCTGGGTTCAGTAGGGTTTGAATATCTCCATGGATTGAGACCACCACCACTCTGGGCAACAATCACTCTCACTGTGAAAGTGTTTCTGATGCATGATGAAGTCAAGAATATGCAACCAATACTATTGCAGATAAAACCTATAACATTTTGTACCTTACCTGATGCCATCATTCTCAATACCCTCACTCCACTTCAGCTCCCGTTTCCTGCAATCAGAAGCTCTACCATCTCCATATGGTCCAGCCGTTACTTCCCAGAGTCTCTTCCATGTTTTGCTCCTTTGGGTCAACTCAGCAGAGCACGCTGCAGCAGCACAGGTGCAGAGGGACAGTCAGCATGTCACCCTGACCCCAGCAGAGCAGAAGTGTCACCCTGCAGTTGCTGGCCGTGGTGTGATTAGTCATGAGCCCTTCTCTGCAAACACCTGGATGTGTGATTCATACAGTCCTCTTGCTTTCCCCCACTTTGTAGGCAGGGCAGCATCTTCATCTCTAACATCCTCAGGCTGGCACTACCAGGGGAGCTTTCCCCGCAGCAGTGATATGGCAACAGCCAGGGTCACCACAGAGAGCTGTACCTGGATGAACATACA
This sequence comes from Orthonyx spaldingii, assembly GCA_013397795.1. NCBI lineage: Eukaryota > Metazoa > Chordata > Aves > Passeriformes > Orthonychidae > Orthonyx > Orthonyx spaldingii. The sequence continues at coordinate 839,727 of VZTJ01006138.1, read as the reverse complement.
CTTGGACTTCATGAGAGACTCTTTAAGATGGCAAATACTTAACATTTTAGGATGGCAGGCTTTATTTTTAACTACATGCAAAATAAATTTACTTGACCAACATTTATTTCAGGTATTTTAAATATATTACTTCAATTTTAATGATTACTTTTTAAATTGGAAAGGAGAGAAAGCTTTTATTTGCTTATGGTGAAATATCCATTTCTATTGGTATTTCATCTGTTTCCCACTCCTTCCACTTCCTCCACAGAAGAGGGGAAGTAAAATATAAAAAAAAAAAAGCAAAGAAAGCAACCCTATTGCTTTTAAAAATAACATCGTCTCTCACTTTTAGCTTTCTGTCTTGAGGTGAGAGAAAAATAACGCCAAGTAACATTTTCCCTTAATTCCCAATGGAAAAATTAATTATTTTTTATCAGAGTAATTTCCCTATTTTTCTCTAGTGGAAAAAAAGGTTACAAGTGAAAAAAAAAAAGAAAAAAGTACTTTATTTAACTGCAATGAGAATTAAAGGAAAAGAAAAAGATTTTCCACTGGACTATTAAAAAGAAACAAACTAAAAAATAATTATTTTGCATAATTTTATCCTGACATTTACTATGAAAAGAACTTGTAGCTTTTCATGAAAATAAATGATTGCTTCTCCACTGTTGGAGGGAAAATAGAGCAGTTTTAAGTAATTAGATCATGTTTGCTAATTAGGATGATGCTTAAAATTCAACAATAAATGATAATAAAAGCATTGAAGGCAATGGTATCCATTGTACTACAAAGCTGGATGGATAATTAAAACATCATCAGCTGCAAAAACAATGGCAAGACAAAGTGGTTGGCATGCAGCAGTAGTTCTGAGCTTCCTTTGAGCTCGGGATTCAGTTGTCAACCCTTCTGAACAAGAGAGAGAATGGTCTGTTGATGTGGGATGTAGTTAGGGTTTCAGGAGGTGAGTTTGTCAGGTTTTTAATTCTTATTGAAGGGCCGCAAGTTACAGAACTTCATTTGGATTCTAGAGGTAAAATAGAAATTATCTCCTATCACACCAACCTGAAGAACCCTATGGTCCAGAGTGCCCACATGTGCTTCTTTTCAAGCCAGTTTTAGAGCTTAGTCTCGACTTAAGAGGGGAGGCAAATCAAGCTGTGGATTTAGTATGACTATAGGTACACTCTCATCTGCCTTGTTTGGGGCAGCTGCAAGCTGCGAGTTGCTGCCCTGGGCTGTTGGCTGCTGTGACACCCACGCTCAGCCTGGCCACATGCTGCCCACAACCTGCCTGCCCTGGCAGTCCATGGCCGTGCTGGAGTACGGTCAGCCAAAGTGTTAGTCCCTTAACTCACTACAAGCACAGAGGAGAAAAGCATCAGTGGGCTGTTGGCCACATGCTGCTCCATCTGAGATACTCCAGTGGCAAAAACACACGGAGGTACTCTACAGAAAAGGGTGGGTTGGGGTTTTTTTGTTTTCTCTCCAAGTTGAATGGTCTAAAGCTGCCTCTGGGAACCATATAGCAAGCAGATACTTTACATAATATTTTCATATAGTTTTAAGGCTTGCCTTACAATATTTTTCAGAGGTTGCCTGCAAACTCTGCTAGTTCTGTAGGGTTTAAAATTGCTTATTATTATTATTATTTTACAAGGGTCCTGTTCTCTTGATCACATTACAATAGAAATAACATATTGCTACTGCATAGAGATTAGGAAGCAAGAAATCTAGGCAAGCATCATTTCATACAGTGCACTGATGGGCTTCTGGACACAGAATCTGGGGAACTGCTCCATCTTCCTACTGGAAAGGTCCAACTGACCCTAGTCCTATGCTGGAATCATCACAACCCTTCAAGGCTACAGCAATTTCATGTATTGCGTAGCTGCAACCAGAGTAGTGCATCATTTTTCACCCTTGCCCAGGACTTTCTGTGCATGCAAGGATCTTGATGCAGCCTTTCCCTCTAGTGCTGTTAGTATGTAAAAAGTTACGAGTCCTATTCCTAAAACAATAGTTTGTGACTCTGATATTGCCTAAACAGTGTTTAGCCATTCATTGATGTCTTACTTAGTCTTTACTCTTAGTCTTTAGTCTGTAGGCTTCCCTTTAGTCTTACTGTTACAATCATCCAATCCTTTAACTGTTTCAATTAGCACAAAATCTCATACTTTTTCAATAGAACTTGATACTCAAACAGCATAACTGGTAGAAATGGTTAACTTAATTTTACATGTATCTCAACACAAATTCCAGAGTTGTTCATTCAGACCACCTACGTGATTGGCCATCTGGTTTCTTTCCCCTTTTGTGCACTTTATTATTTTGGCTTAATAGCGACATGACTACTTGTACAATTTTGCAGCATCATTTGGTGGGGGTTTTTTCCCCTTTGTTCTGTGTTTTTATTTATTTATCTGCCCCACGCATTCCAACAGGCTGACACAGGGTAAAGATTATTTAAGGGTGCTCTTTAAATTAATAAGTCATTCCTAGTCATTGGTATTTTGCAGTAGGTTGGGATGTGCTGACTAAGAGTTGCACTGCAGAATTTATTGAAAGGCCTCAGTGGTGGGGGGAACATCAGGGGTGCCCAGAGAGGTCAGTAAGCTGAGATTTTTGCTAAAGGGCCCCTGTTTTGGGAGTGGGCAGAGACCACCACCACTGTGCATGCTGATGTAAGGTTTCACCATCAGTGTTTTAAGTAATTAGATCTTAATCTAATTTTGTGCCCAAGGGTGTGTCTTCTAGTCCTGCCATGGCAGTGCCCCAAGAGTCCTTGTGGAGCTGGAACCATGCCATGGGACAGATAGGGTCTGCCATGATTTCCTCCTAAAAATTGTCCTGATTTTTTGTCAGGTATCCTGCTTGCCAGAAGTTGCATTATAACCTCTTTGGGTAATTCTAGATTGGTGTCATATTTCTGAAATACAGAGAAATTTTGTTCTTTCTCATTATTTGCAAAGACAGTAGATCAACAATGTTAGAGCCATTGCTGAAAAGTATGATTTCCAATGCAAAAATATAGATCCATAACCAAGTACATTACAAAATGCAGAAAAGGAGCATTTTTGAAATGTTCTTTTCCAAACATTCATAGTCTGATTTTTGGATTTGTCCTGTGCAGGGCCAGGAGTTGGATTCAATGATTCTTGTGGGTCCTTTCGAAGAGAGGTTATTTTATGATTCTATTAAATATTCCGTTCAGTTTTCCTCAAGATAGCTTGCCCTTCTCTTCCCCCCCCCACCCCCCCCAAGTTCTCATTATGCTGGCTCCAAAAGCATTTTGAATTCCAAATTTGAAAGGGTACAGTTATACTTCAAAGCTCAAGAAAGGTGAGATTTGTTTGTCTGACTTATTTTACTGCAGTCACCCTGCAGGCATACTTTTGAAATAGCAGCTATTATATTGTCATTATGTGAAACAATAGTATATATTTGTGTATATCACATAAACGATACAGGAAAAACCTCTTTCTCCTCCCAATAATACTGGGAATACTGCTTTTTACATACAGGAATATCTTTTTCCGCAGCAGCACAGAAATGTTGCTGTTTCTGGGATAACACAAAGTTCTGTTGCACTCAGTTTTGTGAAAAGACAGGAATGAATATATTCTTTCCAAGCAAAGTCATGGAAATACATTGCATAGTTAGAATATAATCTCTATTTTTGAATAATACAAAGGCACTGGATTTTAACAACACATGGTCAGAGCTGTTTTTTCATATTTCCCTGAGAAAATAGCAGTTCCACAAAGCACAGTGTGTCAACTCTGTAATATGAAATAGGTTTACTAATAAATTGAGGGAACAGTTTTATTTATCTGGCTATCCTTACCACAAGCTCTGTATGTTTTCTTTGGAGGATTTGTGTTAAGTAGGTTCATTCACAGTAGATTTTGTCAACACTGAGAGAAAGCACTCAAACAAATCCCTATGACCCATGGGTCATAAAATTGTTCATTGCTACATTCCTGCATTTACACATTGTACTTATAACAGCATTAAAGTCATTATAGATGATTCATTCAATGAAAACTTTTGCTTATCTCCAGAGATGTTTCTGATTACCTTTTGCGTTTTCAACATCTCAAAGCGATAGGCTCATTCTTCCTGTTTGGGCGCATCATTTTCCTTGGGTTCAGTTAGTGTCTCAATCTGATTTGATAGTAACAAACTCAGTAGGGAGCATAAAGCAGCTGTCCATGGCTACTCTTATAGAAAACTAAATTAAAACTGTGGTAGAAGGACCAGTAAATCTCCATCTAGAAGAAAACTGCTGAAGCCACCTTGTGATGCAGAGGAATGAAAGGAAGAACAGATTGGGAGACTGTGCTGGTTTTGGCAGGGATAGAGTTAATTTTTTTCACAGTAGCTGCTATGGGCCTGTATGTATTTGTGCTGAAAATGGTGTTGACAACGTAGAGATATTTTCCTTATTGCTGAGCAGTGCTTTCTGCCAAAACCTTTTCTGCTCCTCACACCGCCCCACCAGTGAAGGTGCTTGGGTGTACAAGGAGTTGGGAGGGGACACAGCTGGGACAGCTGACCCCAACTGACCACAGGGATATCCCAGACCATATGGCATCATGATCAGCATAGAAAGCTGAGGGAAGACAAAGGAACAGTGGTATGTTCAAAATCATGGCATTTGTCTTCCTAAGTCACTGTTACGTATGATGGAACCCTGATTTCTTGAAGACAGCTTGCCCATGGAAAGCAGTGAATTAATTCCTTATTTCGCTTTGCTTGATCATGAGGCTTTTGCTTTACCTATTAAATTATCTTTATCTCAATGCACAAGTTTTCTTGCTTTTACCTTTCCATTTCTTTCCCCCATCCTGCTGGTGAGGGAGTGAATGAGCAGGTGCAAGGGCCTTTATTGCCAGCTGGGGTGAAACCTGATAGAGATGAAGTGCAAAGAACACTGATGAAGTTGTAATAAAATGGACAGGGTGTTATTTTCTCCCTCAGAAATATTTTCTGAAGTCTAGGTTTTGATTTTATGCCCCAAGGGTGATCAGGGTTGATGGTAAGATTTTTTTGCCATTGGCTTTGCAGAAAGCCCAGTTAGGAGGCTAGCATGGCAGTCTGGCTCCAAAGGGAATTGCTGGCAGGCAAAGCCCATGTTCTGCCAGCATCCAGCACATAAAATGGGTAAATATCAAGGCTGTGAAATATTTTTAGGAGAAAAAGTTTCTGAATAAGAACAACATGAAATCAAGAAAGAGTCAATGTTTATTTTGGCTGAAAAAGATGCCGCAGATACTGAGCAACTTAATGTTAAAACTCCTATTAGTACCTCCTTTCACACCGTTGGCACTGGAGCAAAAGTAGTGTAAGAGCAAAGAGGTGAGTATCAAGAGGGCCATGATATTGTCAATTGAAATTGGAAAGTAATTACAAAAATAAAGGGTGAGCTGATGTAGGAAGAGAGTTGAACAGATACAGTAGGTATTGAAACAAGTATTAGACATGATCTCTTCTCTTCCCATGCATTCTTCTTGCAAATAACAGAGTGGGAATTCATCATTTGGGGAAGAAGAGGAAGAGGGTTGGTTCTGGCACAATTCCCCTTCAGCCCTGCAAAACCCAGGGCATTGCACAAAGGGTAGGTCAAGGTGTGCACTAGCATCTCCTCCAACAAGTAGAATGATTTCTTGCAGCAATGATTGTCTGTGTTCCCCATGGAGCAGAGCACTGGCCATGCAGGCAGCACTGAGAGGGCACCCAAAGATTCTTGTGCACCTACAAAGGACACTGAAGCCCATGCTGTAACCAAGAGAACTGTTTGTCCCAAGCAAGGGCACAGCATCACGTCACAGGGTTGCTATACAGCATGCTGCTCGTCAACTTCTCTTCAAGCAGTGCCAACATGCTCTGGGTCCAAGGCCAAAAGCTAATGGGATGCTCTTGTGAGTAAGCATTTCTGGACTGAGTGCACTGTGATCCTCGTGAATTGCACATCTTTGGGGAGAAATTTCTCAAAATTTCTTGCAGACCCCTGCTCCCTCTGTCTCTGCATTGTGCCACTGATGACTTAGCCTGTACATCCACTATTGCAGCAGCAGCAGCAAGTGCAGAAGGACTAATGACAGGTGTCTAACATATCTCCAAATTGTTTCTGCCTTGCTGTCTGACCAGAGTATCCACTAGCATTTGCATTCCATTAGAATTGTTTTTCAGTGTCTTCAGCATAAATTTCCATTTAAAAGTTTTTCCTAGGGTTTTTGTTCTGTTTTTCTTGGGGTTTTTTGTTGTTGGTTGGTTAATTGGTTGTGTTTTTTGGGATTTGTTCATTTTGTTGTTTTTGTTGGTTTGTTTCGGTTGTTGTGTTTTGGTTTGGTTTTTTTTTCAGCATAAGCAGGAAAACATACACCAGAATCTAATAAATATTGAAAGCCAACCTGGATTATTTTGGGTTGATGCATGTATACTGATACTTTGTACTGAGTGTTTAATTAACAGTTCCCTTTATGATAAATAAACCAGAATAAAACCAGCTAATCTTCCAAGAACTGAATTTGTCGTCTACTGTTACTGGCAGTAAAAATTAATAAAATGTTATTTTAGTGTGCAGTGTAAGCTTAGATAATTCTGAAAGAATGAAAGGAGCCCACCTGCCAAGGAAAACAGTGGGTTTTTTTACCTTTGTCACATAGATGTATTTATATTAAATCATATAGTTGGCCTTCATTGTTCTTCTGTTTTCTCATTTACAAACCACAGATTTTCTTGGCTTTGGAAAGCTATTTGAAAATTCTTCAAGAACAGCAAAGTAAGAAGTGTTTCTTCTTTGGATTTTTGCTTATATTAATTTTCTTCTGCTCAATTTCCTACATGTATATTTTGATTTAAAGAGATTTTCTGTTAATGTTGCTCAGTTGTTTGAGGGTTTTTACATTAAGCATTTATGCTCTTGATGTCATTGATTGAAAAAACAGGGAGATGGCCATATGCAAGGAAGTGAAAGTGAGATTATGTAATATGAGAGGATGATCATTCTCCTTTTGCAGTCTCCTAACCTAAGGGGTTGTCTTATCTACTCCCCAGATAAATTCTAAGCATGCTGTGACAATATCAACAAAAGGAGTTTATCATATTGAGAGTTTACCATTCTCACAGACTTTAAAATCCAGGCATGCTGAAGAAAAGTCTACCTGAAACTCCCTCTTTTATATGTTTTCCTGAGAGAATAAAAAGTTTACTCTGTTGGTGTAATAGTATATCTAATACAATATAGCAGCATAGCTCTCTTTTAACTTGTGATACAATGCCTCTGGCTTAGTATAAAGTCATTATGCAATACGCCCAATTTACTGAAATTCTGGAAGCTGATAACAATAATTAAAATACTGCATGACAAGTAGTATTTTATTATGCAATCCCACAATGCCTCACTGAGTTGTTAGGCACACAGCCAACTGCTTTGAACCACCTGGAAGAATTATTTTTACACCTATCATGGATAGTGTTAGGGAATGGTCTGACGGGCTTGCAGATCTGCAGTTATCACACACTGATCATGCTGGTAAGATTTCATCTCCTGAGTAACTAGACTGATATTGAGTTAAGTGGTAATGACCAGGGGTGAACATTGCTGCTGCCTTAATGACTGATGGGGCTAAACACATGGCCCAAGGCTTAACTACAGGCCCTTAGGCAGCAGGCAGAGCCCCAAATGCAGCTGTGGATGTTGTTATAAGCTAAGACTATCTGCAGGTGTTTCAGGTTTCAGGAGGAAGGGGAAGAAAAAAGCAGCATCTTTGAATAGGCATAGGATAGGCCTAAGGAATAAGGTGTGCATGAGCCACATGTTGTAAATGTGCTTAACATTTCATAGCTGTAAATATGTGTAAATTTATCTGAGTGGTTTCTAGTCTTTTTTTTATTATTATTTTTAAATACTTATATTTTTTGCAGTGAAATGACTTAACTGATCTTAAAAGATTACGTTTCCAGAAAATGGGATATCGTCCATCTGGACACTTCATCCTCTGATGTCCAGTTTAATCAATTATTGCCTTGATTTTCATATATGTTTGTGTACCTTTCCAAGCCTTTGCTCACACTGGAACTAACCTGGGACATGATGAAGTCACAGCAAAAATCACAGTTGTTTTACTGGGATGATCATTCTTATGTGGTGGTTTTACAGCTTCAAGATACTGTCAGGTTAAAATTTGTAGTACTTCTCTAGTCCAGACCACAGTAACTGCATCTCTTGTCTTTATTGTAACAAAGAACACAATGGTCTGTCCTTTTGTATTGCTATTTAATGTTGCATACATGTACATGAGGTATCAAATATATCAGGATTTCCCAACAATAGCCACATCTTTGAAAATGCACTGTGAGTATTGGGAATAGTCATGTTCTCTAAGAAAGACACTAAACCTGGATTTCTAGGTTAGGAAGGAAATTCTTTGATATATTCCTAATAATTCCTTCTTAATATCTATTCCCTGTATTGTCAGGAGAGAATGAGATGGTGTTCAGAGCAAAAGCCTAACTGGGGTGCTGTGAGAAGCAGTCTGCACAGGAGCATCCCTTTTCCTCTGCTTGTTATAGGGGGAACTCAGAATGCTGAACCATTCAGGACACTAAATTAGACACACACACACAAAAAAGTTACTTGAAAACCATAATTTAAGCTTACAATGTTAAAACTTTGTATTGTATATGGAAAGTAACTGAGTTGCTAGGTTTGCATTAAGGCTGAAGGCTGAAGTTATGTTGGTTGCTCAGCTGATGACAACTCATTGTGTCTTAGAAGATATTGAATATCATTGGTGCATGTCATGTTTTAGGGATGGTACTCCTCACTTTAGTGCTTCTACTGAGACTCTCCAAACCATGCCTCTGCTTGCTTGCTCCCCTGCTTCCTCCCCCTCTCCTGCACTGGATGGAGATGAGAATTGGAGGTACAAAAGGTAAAGGTCACAGGTTTAGATAAGCACAATTTACTGGAAACAGCAATGAGATAAGAAAGCAAACACTGACAGCAATAATATTAATAACAAAAGTGTACAAAAGAGAGTGATTCACTTGCAAAAATGCTCACTGCAGAGCTTGACCTGACCACAGCCACACCATCCTGACTTGCTGAACCCAGTTTTTAACCAGCGCCACTCAACTGCTCCCTCTGTCTTAGAGCCAGCATTACCCCGCTGCTCCTCTGCCATGCTTTCTCGGCAGGAAAGAACGCCTTCTCCTCAGAAGAGAGTCCCTTTCCCCTGCCCCGCGCAATGATGTGAGGTGGTGTGGAATAATCCCCAGGTCCTAGACGTGCCCCCTCCTGGCTACTGCAAAAATGAACCCAGTCCTGGCTGGAATCAAGACAGTAACTGAACCAGAGCGTGAACACTTTGCACTTCAGTGGTTTTGTTGCTGAGTTTCATCTAAACTTAATTGTTCAGTGAGGCATTTGAAGGAAAATTTATTTTCTATTCTTAATAAGTCAAGGGCCTTTAAGCAGTTTTGCCTTGAGTGTCGCCTCTGGAACATAATTTTGTACTACTTTCTCAACATTTCAGAATGCAAATTCAGAAAATGCATTAACACAAAATTCAGCCAGACAGGGTGATCATGACAGTCCCATGCTCTTTGAAACCCAGCTGGAAACTCAGCTCAAATTCCACAAGTCTTTGCCATTTGCTGTAATACAAAAGGGAATTTGTAACATGCAGTGGTGATTTCAGTTGCCTAGCTGAGTGTTAGACTGGTTTAGGCTCTGTCTAACAATGGCTTGGTCTTGCACAAGACTTGGTCTGGTGGATTATAGCAGAGGGACCACGTGGTGACAGAAGATGCTGTTTGATTTCTCACCTATGACCGTAGGGTGTGTCATTAAAAAAAAAACAACAACCAAATTGGTGTAACTGATCAATATCTGGGCTACAAGAAAAATAGGTAAGTGCTGCAGGCATAGAGTTTGTGAGCCCATACACAGGTTGGATGTGTACAGTATTAACCTGGCATTTAAATCTGTCGTGTGAGAGAAAAAATTATAGAAGATGTTTGGGAAATCATAAATCTGGAAAACGTCCATGTAACAATTAGTAAGGAGAGTGTCTGAATGTATATTAAATGCCTTATCAACACTCTCCATCTTAGAGAAAATACTTAGCAGAAATCTTTGGGTAAACTTCATTCATGGAAGTTTCTGACAGCAGTGAAAGGGCAAACGGCAAAGGGCATAATCTCTGTAGTAACACAGTCACCAGAGGTTATGAACTGTGTTTCCAAGAGGAGAGCTGGACAAGATAAGTGGAACTATCACAATTCTCCTTTTCCTAGCTTTAGATCTGTCATGAATAGCTATGCCACTTCTTGCTTCCCTGACAGCTTAAAAGAAATGCAGCCTGTAACTGTACTGTAGTCAGCCCAACATGACTTCTCTTTGTTATTGAAAGGTTTGCCACAAAACCCCCTGCTTTAAGTTTTAATTTGCTATTGTAACCCCAAGGGAAAATGCTATCCATGAAACATAATATAAGAATGGGCTGGAAAAAAAAGACAAATGAAAATTTTCCTGCTATACTACTCTCCTTGGTGGTATGATGGGCTTAAAAGCTGGTTTAAAACCAGAGCTCTGCAGGTGGCTGCAGAAGACAAGCACAGTCTGTACCACCTGGCTCTGAAGAAATTTCCAGTTTGATTGCCTATAAGCAAGTTACATTGAAAGGTGCTATACCGTCAGCAACTGCTGCCAAATGTGCTCCTTCTCTGGAAGTTTCAGGCTTTTAGTGCTAGGACCCCATCCAAGTGAAGGCTCAGCAGTGATGATAAAGCAAAGCTAACAATCAGCTCAACAAGACAAAAAGTAGTCTGTTGGATGTCGGTAAAGAAAGTTGCTTTTCTCAAACAGTAGCATTCAAGATTTCCCTTGCATTATTTGTTTTTCTTGCATTTTATCTGCACCAGAGAAATGGGGGACTTCTGATGCATACCTTGTTATGAAAATAGGTTAGTATTGCATTCCAGCATCAGTCTTGTACAAAACAGGACACTATCTGTTACAAAATTCCTTTTCTTCTACTCCTAAAAGTCCAGCAATGTATTCACTTGTCTCTGCTGTAGTGCTTTGAGTCCTCAGACTTCATTAGTCCTATCTCTTATCCAAAGACAATGCTGGAGGATGGCTGAACTCCCTCACACAGCACAGGGAGTTGTGCCAGAACAGATTGCAAGGAGAGTGATGCAGCACAACTCTGCTCCCTCCTTCTCTCAAGATAGAAACTGGGCTTTGAACAAAATAAGCCTCTCCACTAGGCATGCTCAGAAGCTCCCCACCGACTGCTGATAACTGTCGGCATCCACTTACTGCCTGGAAGGTGGAACCAAGCCCCAGCTCTTTTCTGATATACAACAGGCTGAATCACTGGTTTTGTAGTCTTGAAAAATATAAATATTTGATGAGCTACAGATTATCATTGTCTCCCAACTCATTTTTCCTGCACTGTATATATCACACAGGAACCAACCTGAAATCCCTGTCCATACAAAGATCACATATCTAGCCCCGTGAAATGAACTGTTAAGGTGAATGCATCTAGGTGTACCCAAGATGATAATTTAAATCCTGTTATCCTGTACTTTGGATGACAAAAAGTCTTTCCCATGAGTTACAGATTTTCTCCTGTAAGAGCCAATTTCTTTAGCCATTTCCCTTGCATTTTTCAAATGTCATAAATTTTCAGTGCTATTAGTTGAATTCAACATTGGTAAAAAACTCCTAGAAGTGCCACAACGGTGGTAAATTTTGTCACCTCCATCAGAGTATTGATCTGAGATTGGTCAAGTTGTCTGCAGTTACTTCTGAACATAGCAGAGTGTCAAGCTGGCAAAATAGAAGTCAATCTAAGGCTAAGGTCACCAATAATTTGAGAACAGAAATAATACATTTAGAGTGATGCAGAAATAATAAAAGCCAAATAATTAGCATAAATTTTCAGGAAAGAGTAAAGATTACCAAATTAAAATAAACTAATTTTTAAATTATTTGGTTTTGTTCAGTGTCATCTTTATATGGCAGAACTTGGACAAAGGAATTTTTGAGAAACCTGATACAAGCAGCTAAGAGCTTTCCTGTAGTTCTAGCAGAAAGGAATATTATGTGTTTATTTCGACACGTGAGGAAAATCAGAGCAATCCTGACATCAAGGTCACCATAAAAAGAGGTTTGCCTGGCAATTCGAACCATGAGTTTTTACAAAGAACATGCACAGAGACAAAGAACATTCACAGAACCTGATAGTAAAGTTTGTTCCTTGTTTTCTCTATAGCTAGGACAATTCTCATAATTTACTCCACATGGAAAATAGTTTACTCTCTAATTTTCAACAGTCTCCAGTTACATTAGAAATTCCACCCCAAAACTGTTATATTACTCCCTGAAACCCAATATCATCCATTTTCACAGCTCGCACACACTTTTAGACTGAATGGTTTTGTTTGGATTATTGCAGCTGGAATAGAAAGAATCTTTATAACATCTCCTTGATGAAGCACACAGCCTGTATGATGCACACAACAGCATCATTGGTCTTGGACTACTTCCCATGGAACAGCCCCACAACAGGATGTGACCCTCACTTTATACCTGAGGAGGCACAGCACAGCTTTGATGTGGCACGACTCCATTACTACTCAGCAGCAGTAAAGATATGTGTTCAAGCATTGTTCAAGGCCAGGCTGCATGGGGCTTTGAGCAACCTGGTCTAGTGAAAGGTGTCTCTGCCCGTAGTAGGAGGGTTGGAACTAAGTTCGAACTTTAAGATCCTTTCCAAACCCAACCATTCTGTAATTATTAATATTCCAGACAAAGCCTTGGGTTACATGCAATTCCCCCAGCATGCTAAAAAAATGTCAAATCTGTGCACTCCCATCCAAAAAACAAGTGCATAAAGCCCCAGACCCTTCACTTGGGAATATTCTATTTGGGGCCATATGCCTCTTTTTGGTAATGCTCCTGTAGCATCTTGAACTTAAAGGATAACCACATGTCAAAATCCACCAAAATGAACAGGAATAAGAGGCAAGACATAAAGAAAGTAAGAGCCATACAGCCTCTTTGTTTTGTATTGTCACAGACTCTTTCATCCCCAGAAAAGAAGGAATAACATCTCTGACTCTGATCTTTTATCCTGGATTATTTCAGCTACTGGGTATTATCTTTTCCTAATCAAAGCAATCTTTTTCACGAATTAGCTTTTGACTAAGAATCAGCTTTGGTGATGTAAAAGATTTGAGTTTTTGAAACAGTTGCTGCAGGCTTGGGTAAGCACGTCTGTAGATGAGGACCAGAGCTATTTCCAGGTCCATTAGTGAGAATAAGAGTGATGCCATGGTGATCAATGCAATTATTTTGCTTCAGAGGGAAATGGTTTGGCAGGGACATTGCAAAGGGACATTAACTGAAATGGATTTTTATTAGATAAATGATGAAGATGGTTTCTATATTGTTTTAAATGCATGTTTGCTCACTTGTATTTTCCAATGTGATACACAATGTATAAATTTATAATCCAAGAATATGTCCAAGCGTAGTATTTGGTAATCACGACACATGATATCCAGAATAGAAATTTAGTAGTCTACATCTAATTGCTGAAAAATACACCTGAAACTGAAAAATACATAGAATGATCATAGAATCATGGAATTGATTAGGTTGCAAAAGACCTTTAGGATGATTAAGTCCAATGCTTCGAAGTCCTCAGCTAAACTACATCCCTCTTTAAGTGCCAAATCTACACATCTTAAATACCTCCAGGGATGGTGACTCATCCACTGCCCTGGGGAGCCTGTTCCAATGCTTGGCAGCCCTTTCAGTGCAGAAATTTTTCCTAGTATACAATCTAAACCTCCCCTGGTGAAACTTGAGCCCATTTCCTCTTGTCCTGTCACTTGTTACTTAGGAGGAGAGACCAACTCCCACCTCCCTGCAAACTCCTTTAAAGTAGTTGTACAGTGTGGTAAACCACATCTCGCACCCCACCCCAGAGCCTCCTTTTCTCCAGGCTAAACTCCCCCAGCTCCCTCAGTTTCTCCTCACAGGACTCATGCCCCAGACTCTTCCCCAGCTTCATTGCCCTTCTTTGGATATACTCCAGCACCTCCATGTCTTTCATCTAGTGAGTGGCCCAAAACTGAACACAGGATTCGAGCTGTAACTCTTTCCTGCCACATCCAAAAAAGGATGGAGATTCTCCTTAGCCCTCTTTCTGTTGTTAAGGCATTTATAGAACAGAATATAGAATTTATGTTACAGTAGCAATATAAATATAGAAGATATAGTATATTCCTCCTTTTGTTAAGACTGTATTTACCAAACAAGGGGTTTATGCCATGGACATAATTTTGCTTTCACTTAAATCCTTCATAATCATTATTGCTTCTTTTCAACTGAATTGTTCCCCCCCCCCCCCCACAAAAAACGGGCAAGCA